>CAUYLG010050366.1:0-12500 GCA_963573385.1 Cacajao melanocephalus
TATAAGAAAACATGCACAGAAATGTTCATTGTGGCACTGTTTACAATAGCAAAGACCTGGAACCAACGCAAATGTCCATGGATGATAGACTGGACAGGGAAAATGTGGCACATATACACCATGGAATACTATGCAGCCATAGAAAATGATGAGTTCGTGTCCTTTGTAGGGACATGGATGAACCTGGAAACTATCATTCTCAGCAAACTGACACAAGAACAGAAAATCAAACACCGCATGTTCTCACTCATAGGCAAGTGTTGAACAATGGGAACACATGGACACAGGGAGGGGAGCATCACACACTGGGGTCTGTCGGGGGGGAAATAGGGGAGGGACAACAGGGGGTGGGCAGTTGGGGAGGGATAACATGGGGAGAAATGCCAGATATAGATGATGGGGAGGAAGGCAGCAAACCACACTGCCATGTGTGTACCTATGCAACAATCTTACATGTTCTTCACATGTACCCCAAAACCTAAAATGCAATTAAAAAAAAACTATTTGTGGTGTACAATATGATGCTTTGATATACATATACATTGTGAAGTGATTAGTATAAATTTAATGCATCTGTCATCTCATATAGTAAATTTTGTGGAGGGAATGTTTAAGATCTAATTTCTTAGCAATCTGAAGTAAACATTGTTATTAACTGTAGTTACCACGTTGTACATTAAATCTCTAGAACTTAAAAAAAGAAGGAAACCATTTCAAAAGAACCGAATAGAAATTCAAGAACTGAAAAAGTATGATATCTGAAGGGAAAATTATACAGGATGGGCTTGACAGTGGATTTGATGTGACAGAAGATAGAATCAGTGAACTTGAAAACAAGACAAAACGAAACAAAACAAAACAAAAATCTATCCAGACTGAAGCACAGACAGCAAAGGGCTAGGGGGGAAATGAATGGAGGATCAGCAACCTGTTGGACAAGATTTGTCAAACAGGAACCCCGTAAGTATAGGAGGGAATAAGGAAAAAAAAAATTTGAAGCAATAGTGGCTGAAAAATCTGACATATTGGAGGAAAATTGTAAACCTACAGATTCAAGAAGTTCAACAAACCCCAAGTGAGATAAACAAATGAAAACACAACTAGGGGGCCAGGCACAGTGACTCATACCTGTAATCCTAGCACTTTGGGAGGCTGAGGTGGGCCGATTGCTTGACACTGAGAGTTCAAGACCAGCCTGGGCAACATGGTGAAACCCTGTCTCTACCAAAACTACAAAAAAATTAGCTGGGTGTGGTGGCATATGCCTGTAATCCCAGCTACTCAGGAGGCTGAGGTGGGAGGACCACTTGAGCCCAGGAGGTCGAGGCTATAGTGAGCTGTGGTCATGCTGCTGCACTCCAGCCTGGGTGACAGAGTAAGACTCTGTCTCAAAAAAAAAAGAAGAAGAAGAAGAAGAAAACACAACCAGGTACATTATAGTTGAATTTCTAAAAGACAAAGACAAAGAGAAATAAAAGACAGCTAACTAAATTTAGGAAACATAAAGAAGAATGACTTCTCATCATAAATAACATAAGCCAAGGGAATAACATCTTTAAAGTGCAGAAAGAACATGTCAATCTATATCCAATGAAAATATCCTTCTAAAATTAAGGGGAAACAACGCTATTTTCAGACAGCTTAGAAAATTAGTCACTAGCAGGTCTGCACTATGAGAAATGTTAAAGGAAGGCTGAAGAAAAAAGATACCAGGTAGAACAATCATGTCTACAAGAAGCAATGAAGAACACTTGAGCATGTGTGGGTAAATAGAAGAGAGTTTTTTCATTTTTAAATTCCTTTAAAACATAATTGACAATTTAAAGAAAAAACAAAATGGTAATTTATTGTGGGGCTTAAATTATGTAGAAGTAAAATGTAATGGCCATAATAGCACAATACATGGGAAGGGAAAAATGGATGTCTATCATTTTGAGGTTCCTTTGTTATATACAAAATGGTCCAATATTAATTCATAGTAGACTGTGTAATAAGTTAAGAATGCATATTGTAACCCCTAGAGCAATGAATGAAAAACAAAGAGGTATAATAAAAAGCCAATAGAGGACACAAAGTGGAAAACAGAAATAATTCAAAATAATCCAGGGAAAGAGGGAAAAAGAAACAACAACAAAAAACATCTTGTACTATCTAGTACTAATAGAAAACAAATAGTAAGATGGTGGCCTGAAACCCAAGAATTTTTGAGACAGTTTTACTCTGTCACTTAGGCTAGAACAGTGGTCCCCAAACTTTTTGTCACAAGGGATCTGTTTTGTGTAAGACAATTTTTCCATGGATGGGGGAGAAGGGATGATTCAAGCACATTACACTTATTGTGCACTTTATTTCTATTATCATCACATTGTAATGTGTAACGAAATAGTTATACAACTCACCATAATGTAGAATCAGAGGGAGCCCTGAGCTTATTTTCCTGCAATTAGATGGTCCCATTTGGGGGTGATGGGAGACAGTGACAGATCATCAGGCATTAGGTTCTCATAAGGAGCAGGCAACTTAGATCCCTCACATCCCCAAGTAGCTGGGACTATAGGTGTGTGCCACCTCGCCTGGCTAATTTGTGTGTTAGAAAAATAATATATACCATGTAAACACTAATCATGAGGAAATGGAGTGGCTTTTAAGATCAGAAAAGTATACTTTAAACAAATAATATTATCAGAGGCCGGGCGCGGTGGCTCACGCCTATAATTCCAGCACTTTGGGAGGCCAAGGCAGGTGGATCACCTGAGGTCGGGAGTTCGAGACCAGCCTGACCAACATGGTAAAACCCCCAGATAGATGCCAGTTTTGTGTTTCTAACTCTTCCCAACCTGCAGAACTATGATCTAAATAAATCTCTTCTTTTTAAATTACCCAGTCTCAGATATTCTGTTATAGCAGCATGAAACAGACTGAGACACTCTATGTCTAGTAAATAATCTGAATTTATAAATATGAACCTTTTCATCTCAATAGAAACAAAAAAAAGCCTTTGACAAAATTTAACTCTTGTTCATGATAAAAACTCTTAGCAAACTAAGAATAGGGCATCTTCCCTGTAAGATAAGGAGCATCTACAAAAAAAAACTCCAGCTAACATAATACTCAATGGTAAAAGACTAAATAGTTTCTAAGATTGGGAGAATAAGATAAGGATGTCAGCTTTAATCGCTTTTATTCAAGACTGTGCTGGAGGTCCTAGCCTTGTAGACAGTGCAGTGAGCCAAGAAAAAAAGAAAGAAAAAGCATAAAAATTAATAATTGGTAATGAATAAAACATTTACAAAGGATATGACTATATAGGTGGAAAATCTAAAGGAATCTATGAGCTATCCAAAGTAATAAGTATAATTTAGCAAGATAACTAGATACAAGGTGAACATAGGAAAACCAACTTTATTTTTGTTATTATTATTATTATTTTTTGAGATGAAGTCTCACTCTGTCACCCAGGCTGGAGTGCAGTGGCGTGATCTCGGTTCACTCCAACATTTACCTCCTGGGTTTAAGAAATTCTCTGCCCCAGGCTTCCAAGTAGCTGGGATTTCAGGTGCCTACCACCACGCCTGGCTAATTTTTGTATTTTTAGTAGAGATGAGGGTTCACCATGTTGGCCAAGCTGGTCTTGAACTCCTGACTTCCTGATTTTCACCCACCTCAGCCTCCCAAAGTGCTAGGATTACAGGCATGAACCACTGTGCCAGGCCTATTTATATATATATATATATATATTTTTTTTTTTTTTAGGAGACAGGATCTCACTATGTTGCCCAGGCTGGATTCAAACTCATGGGTTCAAGCAACCCTCCCATCTCATGCTTTTGAGTAGCTCGGATTACAGGCATGTCCCACCACACCTGGCTTCAAATAAAAATTTTCAAATGCCATTAGCAATAACACAGAAAATGGCTAGGGGAAGAAAAAAACCTGTGGCACTTCCCCCTTCACGCTCTCTCTCTTCTTCAGCCATGTCAAGATGTGCTTGCTTCCCCTTCGCCCTTCTGCCATGATTCTAAGTTTCCTGAGGCCTCCACAACCATGCTTCCTGTACAGCCTGCAGAACTGTGAGTCAATTAAACACTTTTTCTTTATGAATTACCCAGTCTCAGGTAGCTCTTTATAGCAATATGGCAATGGACTAATACACATGTGGAAAAAAAACTATGAAGAGCCCTGAAATATACCAAATAAAAGATGTTGGCTGAGTGCAGTGTCTCTCACCTATAATCACAGCAGTTTGGAAGGCCAAGGTAGACAGATGCTTGAGCAGGAGTTCAAGACCAACCTGGGCAACATGGCACAACCCCATCTCTACAAAACATAAAAATTAGCCCAGTGTGGGGATACGGGCCTGGGGACCCAGCTACTTGAGAGGCTGAGATGGAAGGATGGATTAAGCCAGGGAGGTTGAGACTGCAGAGAGCCCTGACCGATAACTGCATTTTAGCCTGGGTGACAGACTGAGACCTTGTCTCAACAAAGAAAAAAAATTGAAGGTTGTTATGGAGAAAATTATAAAAATTTACTGAAGTACATAATATGGAGGCAACATGCTCATGAATGGGAACTTAATTTTATAAAGATGTCATTTCCTGTATTAATCTATTAATTCAGTGTAGTTCCACTATAAATCCTGGCAGTTTGTGTGTGTGTGTGTGTGTGTGATTTGATAGGTGAATGTTAAATTTTAAATGGAAGAGTAAATATCAATAATTTTCAAGACACATTTGAAAAATAATGAGAGATTTGTTGTACCAAACATCAGAATTTAGTGTGAAGTTTTAGTAATTACAGCAATGTGACATTGGCACAAGTTTATAAGCATACGGCAATGGAACAGAAGACAGTCATCTGTGGTTCTTTGGTATATGACAGAGGTGTCGTAATAAAACAGTGGGATGGAATATTCAATAAATAGTGCTGAAAGAATTGGTTAACTACATTACAACTGTAAATCCTTACTTCAACTGTACACATATCACATTCCAGGATTGAAGCCTGAATTTAAGAATCAAAACTTATTTTTCTTTTTTAGAAAAGAAAAATAGAACATCTTTTTGATCTTAGGAGGGATTTCTTTTTTTTTTCTTTTTTTAATTGAGACAGAGTCTCACTCTGTCGCCCAGGCTGGAGTACAGTGGCACCCTCTTGGCTCACTGCAACCTCCGCCTCCCCAGTTCAAGTGATTCTCTTGCCTCAGCCTCCTGAGTAGCTGGGACTACAGACGCCTGCCACCATGCTCAGCCAATTTTTGTATTTTTAGTAGAGACAGGGTTTCGCCATGTTGGCCAGGCTGGTCTCAAACTCCTGACCTCAGGTGATCTGCCCACCTCAGCCTCCCAAAGTGCTGAAATTACAGGCATTATTTCTAGCCTGGATTTCTTCTATTAGACATGAAGAGCAATCACCCTAAATAAAGTACAGTAGTCCTTTCTTATCTGTGGGCAATCTATTCCAAGACCTCTGGTGGATGCCTGAAATCAAGAATAGTACTGACCCTATATATACTATGTTTGTTTTTTTTTTTAATCTGATAATCAAGACAGCTACTAAGTGATTAACGGGTAGGTAGCATATACAGCATGGATCACTGGACAAAAGGATGATTCACTTCCTGGGCAGGATGGGGCAGACAGATGTGAGAATTTAATCACACTACTCAGAATGGCATGCAATTTATAACTTATGAGTTATTTATTTCTGAAATTTTCCATATAATATTTTCAGCCTACAGGTAACTGAAACAGATAAAAAACCAAATCACAGATGAGGAGTGACAATTGTAATTACTATTTGTGTGTTATCTAAGAAAGCCTTCTTAAATGTATTTGGTAATATTTGACCAAGTGGTCTTTAAAAAATTTTTTTTTAGAGACAAGTTCTCACTCTGTCACTCAGGCTGGAGTGCAGTGGCATAATCATAGCCTGCTGCACGTCAGCCTCCTGAGTAGCTAGGGACTACAGGTGCGAGCAACTGCATCCTGCTAATTTTTAAATTTTTTGTAGAGGCTGAGCATGGTGGCTCATGCCTATAATCCCATGCTTTGAGAGGCCAACGCGGGCAGATCACTTGAGCTCAGGAGTTTGAAACCAGCCTGGCCAACATGCTGAAACCCCGTCTCCACAAAAAATACAAAAATTATCTGGGCTTGGTGGCGCATGCCTGTAATCCCAGCTACTCAGGAGGCTAAGGCCCAAGAATCGCTTGAACCCAGGAGGCAGAGGTTGCAGTGAGCCAAGATCATGCCACTGTACTCCAGCCTGGGTGACAGAGTGAGAGCCCATCTCAATAAATAAATAAATTAAAATATTTTGTAGAGAACAGATCTTGTTATATTGCTCAGGCTGGTCTGGAACTCCTGGCCTCAAGCAATCCTCCTGCCTTGGCTTCCCAAAGTGCTGAGATTACAGATATGAGCCACTGTGCCCAGGCTAGCAACTGTCTTTTTAAAAAGATACTCAAAATTCAGTGGCTAATATGATAGAAGTTTATTTGTCTTTTATGCAATAGTTCAGGGTAGATGGATGGACTTTGCTCTATGAAGCCATACTGCACACCCAGGCTAGTTGAGTAACTTTGTTATTCTTAACATATAGCTTGTGAGATTGCTCTCAATTATAACATTTAACATGCCAGTATGAAGGAAGGTGAAGGGACAGTGATGGAACACATGTTTAATATTTTAAGGCCCATACCAGGAAGTAGCACACTTTAATTCCAGGCACTCTCCATTGCTTGCAACTTTGAAGCAGAATACTGTGTCTAACTCCAAATATTATTGTGGCAAAAGGGGAGAAAGTACAGTGGACAACTAGTAGTGTCTGCAATAACTATATTAAAATTAAAAATTTCTTTATAATAAAACACACCATGAAAAAATTGAATACTCAAACCAAAAACTGGGAGAAATTATTTTGAAGGTATATTGATGTGAAGAATATATACACAGTTCTGCAAACAGACAACCAAATAGAAAAAATGATTCGTCATTTCAAAGAAGAAGAATCTTGAATGGTTAATGATACTTATACTTGGCAGTAATCAAGGAAATGCAAATTAAGAAAATAAGAGATACTACTACATATCCATCAGATTGGTAAAAATTAATATATTTGATAGCCTGAATTATTAGAGAATGTGGGAAAACTGAAACTTCTTTGGTGTTAATGGGAGCATCAGTTGGAACAACCTCTGGAATTTTCAAAGAAATGTGCAGATGTATAAAATGGCATCAACTGCTAGCACCAGCATTTAAGGCAGGAAGTGACAGGCTAACTCTACTGTTTTCTGCAAATGTTTTTGTGCAATTGGTTTATAATCAGGACTGCCCTTATCTACAAAGCTGCTAACCGCTGAACCTTGAAGGGAAAAGGTAAACACCAGCTGTCAGTCTTTTGGTTGTACAGTAAGAAGGCTTGGACAGTGAGAACCCTTTTTCTGGGTTGATTTCATCGATGCTTTGTCCCTGAAATCAGGAAGTAACTTGCCAGTAAGGAATTGCCTTTTTTTTTTTTTTGAGTCAGAGTCTCACTTTGTTGCCCAGGCTGGAGTGCAGTGGCGCAATCGTGGCTCACTGCAACCTCTGCTGCCTGGGTTAAAACTATTCTCATGTCTCAAACTCCTGAGTAGCTAGGATTACAGGTGCACACCACCACACCTGGCTAATTTTTGTATTTTTAGTAGAGACTGGGTTTCACTATGCTGGTGAGGCTGGTCTCGAACTCCTGACCTGGTGATCTGCCCACCTCAGCCTCCCAAAGTGCTAGGATAACAGGCATGAGCCACCACACCTGGCGAGATTGTCTTTTAAAATTATTTTGATATTGTCCAGTGCCTTTGGCCCTGAGAACACATCATCTCTAAAGTTAGCTTCTAGATCGGGATCATAAGGCTCATTACACATAGTACTCTATGGAAAGGATTGTCAATGCTGTGGAAGAGAACTGTTATAGATCATTGTGAAAATCTGAAAGGGCTGGGCACGGTTGCTCACACCTGTAATCCCAGGACTTTGGGAGGCCAAGGCGGGCGAATCACCTGAGGTCAGGAGTTCAAGACCAGCCTGGCCAACATGGAGAAACCCTGTCTCTACTAAAAATACAAAATTAGCTGGGCGTGGTGGAGCATGCCTGTAATCCCAGCTACTCAGGAGGCTGAGGCAGGAAATCGCTTGAACCCAGGAGGCAGAGGCTGTGGTGAGCCGAGATCATGCCATCACACTCCAGCCTGGGCAACAAGAGTGAAACTCTGTCTCAAAAAAAAAAAAAGAAAGTCTGAAAGGTTTACACGATTGAAGATACCATCATTGTTACAGAAAAAGCCGTAAAAGCCATCAAACCCAAAACAATAAATTCCTGCTGGAGAAAACTGTGTCCAGATGTTGTGCATGACTTCATAGGATTTATGACAGAACCAATCAAGGAAATAATGAAAGAGATTGTGGATATGGCCAAAAAAGGTAGAGTTGGGGGAGGGGTGCAGGGTTTCAAGATATGGATCTTGGAGGAATTCAAGAGCTAATAGACACCACACCAGAGGAATTAACAGAAGATGACTTGATGCAGATGAGTGCTTCCGAACTGGTGCCATATGATAAGGAAGGAGACATAGAAAAAGGTTCCAATTATTCAATACTGCTTTTGACTTATTTTACAATGTGGACTCTTCTATGATATGGGCACCGAAAGGAAAGCAAATGGTGGAAGGAAGATTGGTACCATATAGAAACATTTTTAGAGAAATGAGAAAGTAAACAAGGCAGACAGAAATGGATGTATTTCTGTAAAGTTACACCAAGTGTGCGTGCCCCTCCTGCTTCTCCTTCCAATTCCTCCACCTCTTCTGCCTCTGCCACTCCAACACAGCAATATCAAAGCCTCCTCTTCCTCTTCCTAAGCCTACTCAATGTTATAACTATGGGGGTGAAGTTCTTTATGATGATCCACTTCCACTTAATGAATAGTAAACATATTTTCTCTTTCTTATAATTGTCTTAACATTTTCTCTAGTTTACTTTATTGTAAGAATACATAAACTACATATATGATACATAAACCACAAAATATATGTTTACATTATCAATAAGGCTTCTGGTCAACAGTAGGCTATTAGTAGAGTTTTTGGGAGTCAAAAATTAATCTTTATCTATACTTTGATTTTTAACTGCATGGGGAGTTGATGCCATCAACTCCTGCATTGTTCAAGGGTCAACTATTGTAAATAATTTATACTTAAAAGATGTGAAAGTATTATAGAAATACAATAAACTGTTCAGCTCTTGAAATGTATTTCGTAGGAAGAATTATAAATTAATGCTTAACAGCTAACTTATTGTTAATTAAAAAATTTTTTAGTCAGTTGGGAGCTGTGGCTCACACCTATAATTCCAGCACTTTCCAAGGCCAAGGCAGGCGGATCACCAGGTCAGGTATTTGAGACCAGCCTGACCGACATGGTGAAACACCATCTCTACTAAGAATAAAAAAAATTAGCTAGGTGTGGTGGCATGCACCTGTAACCTCAGCTACTCAGGGTGCTGAAGCAGGAGAATCACTTGAACCAGAAGGCAGAGGTGGCAGTGAGCTATGATTGAGCCACTGCACTCCAGCCTGCAAGACAGAGTGAGACTCCATCTGAAAAAAAAAAAAAATTAGTCAAATGACTTTAATCAACTTCTAATAATCAGTAAAAGTATAATTATGTCTGGGCGTTGTGGCTCACACCTGTAATCCCAGCACTTTGGAAGGCCAAACTGGGTGGATTACCTAAGATCAGGAGTTCGAGACCAGCCTGGCCAATATGGTGAAACCCCAACTCTACTGAAAATACAAAAATTATCCGAGTGTGGTGGTGCACGCCTATAATTCCAGCTACTAGGGAGGCTGAGGCAGCAGAATCACTTGAATCCAGGAGACAGAGGTTGCAGTGAGCCGAGGTTGTACCACTGCACTTCAGCCTGGGCAATAGAGCAAGACTGTGTCTCAAAAAAAAAAAGTGTAATTACATGAAAAGCCCCATATTTTACATGTTTAAACTGTGAATTAATGTTTTTAATTATAAGGTACTGCAGGTGGGACATACTATTCTGGATTTTGAATTTATGGTTTGTCCAAATGAATTTGAGAGGAGTAGGTGATTTTGTTTTTGGAGAATCAGTGGTCATACAGTGGAACCACCTGTGCCGTTTGGGAGGTACTATGCTCTCATCCACATCCCAGGTTGTGTTTTACCATTAATTTCAGCAGCATCTATAAATGATTGGTGATGGCCAAAAAATTGATTGTTGTCTTCATAGCATTTGTTTCCATAGTTTTCTTCTCCCACCAATGTACCAACCCTCATATCATTTGCCCTGAAGAAAATTCACAGATAGGCGTGGAGGCTGCTGTGGCCACCTAACCTGCTGCAGCCCACACTTCAGGACCTATAGGAACTCCATCACTGCCTGGTGCTCATCAGCTTATTTACCTTTTTTTTTTTTTTTTTTTAAAGATACAAAGTCTTGCTGTTTCTCAGGCTGGAGTGCAGTGGCTATTCACAAGCGAGATCAACTCCTGAGCTCCAGCGATTCTCCTAGCTCAGCCTCCTGGGTAGTAATTTACTTTTATAGTATGAATAAGTAGGAAAAGGCAAGATGAAATTTATAAGACAGAAGATGAAAGGATGATCACTAATTGAAATAGAGAATGCAGCCAGGCACATGGCTTATGCCTGTAATCCCAGCAATTTGGGAGGCTGAGGCAGGTGGATCATGAGGTCAGGAGTTTGAGACCAGCCTGGCCAGCATAGCGAAACCTTGTCTCTACTAAAAATACAAAAATTAGCCAGGCATGGTGGCAGGTGCCTGTAGTCCCAGCTACTTGGGAGGCTGGAGGCAGAGGTTTTGGTGAGCTGAGATAGTGCCATTGCACTCCAGCCTGGACAACAAGCGCAAGACTCCAAAAAAAAAAAAAAGAAAAAAGAGAGAGAGAGAGATAGAGGGAGACAGGGGAGGGGGGAGAGAGAGAGAGAGAGAGAGAGAGAGAGAAAGGAAAGAGAAGAAAAGAAAGAAGAAAGAAAGAAAAAGAGAAGAAAAGGAAAGAAAGAGAAAAAGAAAAAGAAAGAGGAAGGAAGGGAAGGAGGGAGGGAAAGAAAGAATTCAGAAGGAGCTCTGGATTTTGAAGAAGATGCGTTAAGCTTTGGATGTATTAAAATTCCCATTGTAGTTCTTTTGGGATGTCCTAATGGAGATATCAAGAAGGCAACTGTAAGTATAGCTCTGTTAAGGAGGCAGGTCACAGCTAGAGAAAGAGACTTGAAAGTCACCTATATGGCCATTGACATTGTAAGAGTGGATGGGATGCTTCCCCTCTTGTTGTGTTCTGGATCATGCTCCTCTTTTCTGGACTTAATGCCTGATGGCCAACACTCAGTAGAAACTAAGTAGTGAAAATAGGCCCAATGCAAAGTCTAAGGTAAGTTAACAAGAACTTTTTTTTTCTTATATAGATATATAAATTTATCACCAAATAGCTTTAAGCAAATTTTTTAAGTCCCCACAACTATAGAAACATTCTTTGGAAAACTTAAAAGCAGAATAGTATAAAATATAAACACAATATTTTTCCACTACCGACAATTTGTAAATTGTAAGAAAACCTGAAATATTTTTTGTGATAAATTTTAGCAAAATTATCCATTTTGCAACTGCCATATTTTTATTTGCTTACATTTCTTTCTTTTTTAGTTGTAACTCAGTTAAATGCTATTGCCTCATTGTGATCCAGAAATGGTTCCTAATTCATACTAGAAGAAAAAAATGTTTTTTCCATAGATCTAAGAATGGATTCTCAAAAACACAATTTAAAAGAATGCAAATGGGTTTAAAAAAAAAAACTGACCAGGTGTGGTGGCTCATGCATATAATCCCAGTGCTTTGGGAAGCTGAGGAAGGACGATCCCTTGAGGCCAAGAGTTTGAGACCAGCTTGGGCAACCTGGTGAGGTCCCATCTATACAATTTTTTTTTTTTAATTAGCTGGGCTTGGTGGCATGCATCTATGGTCCCAGCTACTCAGGAGGCTGAGGTAGAAGGATCACTGGAGCCCAGGAGTTTGAGATTGCAGTGAGCTATCATCAAGCCACTGTCCTCCAGACTTGATGACAGAGTGAGACCTTGTCTCTATAAAACAAGACAAAATCATACTTTTACCTTAGTACTTTATGATGACCCAGCAAATTTATGGATTCTTTTGATTCATTTTAATTTAATGAATTTAAGTAAAGCAGTAATTACTTGTTAAAAATTGTGTTAACTTACTTGGAATATTTTTTGCCATCTTCTGAATATTTCTTACATGATAATTCTCCTCCGTTTGAAGTATTTTTGCAGAAATAAAAAATGAAAACAGGCCCAGTGCAGTGGCTCATGCCTGTAATCCCAGCACTTTGGGAGGCCAAGGCAGGTGGATCACTTGAGGTCAGGAGTGTGAGACCAGGCTGGCCAGCATAGTAAA
>CAUYLG010050366.1:17500-19922 GCA_963573385.1 Cacajao melanocephalus
GGAAGGGGCAGGAGAGTGCAGAGGGCATTTCCACTCTCACACCTGTAAGCTATTAATGACCTTTGAAGTGATTGTTGATGGAAGCACTTATACATTTGAGCTGGTTCATATGTATACTTAGTGTATTTAGAGAACTGCCTAGCTTCTGGAGCCCTGAAATATCTTCAGTCTTAATCAGAGATCAAACAGCAAAATCTATGACTTGGGAATATCATGTAGCCATGTGACATGTGGAAGGACCAAGAGTATGAGAACCAATGCCTAAATAACTACACTGTATATTTTTAACTCTGAGAAACTTAGCATTGCTTTCATAACTTTTAAAATAGCAATCTCAGAAAATAATGTCCTAGAGTTTCAAGAAAATATAGTAAGAGGTAAAACTTTATACATTTATTTTGGATTCAAGTGCCTGTGCTTAGAAGATTAGAACCTAATAATCTTATTTTCATTCAGATTGTCACTAGATAGCTTGTACAGCATTTGCTCATTTTATGTTTTGAATTCCCAGGGCAAGGACATTGCCTTTCCTTTTGAGAGCTGAGTCAACAATTTTGTTTGCATTTAACAAAGACGGAATCACTTCAAGTCTAATTTTCTCTGTATACTAGGGAGTTAGCACATGAATGCATTCATCAACTTCAGTTTCGTATTTAGAGGAAACAGCAAAATACCCAGGTCTGTGACTTCAATTTTTATTTTTCTCTATTAATATTTTTAAAAGTTATTTTTCATGCTTTTTCACTGACATATCTTTCTAACTTGAAACAACTGTTGACATGACATGGTATAAAGAGACCATTTCATTCAGTGGAAAATTATAGAACAGGATTTATTTCCAAAGGATAATTTTTACTTATTAGTAGGCAAATGTTTCAGGTGAATTTTTAAATTATATATTAGCAATTATAACTCAATAATTTAATTCTATTGACCATCATTTACATTATTTCCTGTATTGGCTCGATTTCTATAAAATATGAAAAATTGAAAAAAGAGATGTGACATAGTACATATCATTTTAAAATATTATTCCCTATAAATAGGATGAGAGAACAAGGAAAGAAGAATCAGAAGACAGAATAATTATTTAATTATTCTAATATCTAGGGTCCTTTGTATTGTCACTGTCAGCAACTTTTCTTTTTCTTTCTTTCTTTCTTTTCTTTTTTTTTTTTTTTGAGACCAAATCTCCCTTTGTCACCCAGGCTGGAGTGCAATGGCTCAATCTCAGCTCACTGCAACCTCCACCTCCTGGGTTCAAGTAATTCTCCTGCCTCAGCCTCCTGAGTAGCTGGGACTGGAGGCATGTACCACCACACCTGGCTACTTTTTGTAGTTTTAGTAGAGATGGGGTTTCACCATGTTGGCCAGGATGGTCTCAATCTCTTGACCTCATGATCCACCCACCTCGACCTCCCAAAGTGCTAGAATTACAGGCATGAGCCACCGCACCCAGCCAGCAACTTTTCTTTATCTTTGAAATTCTCATTCTTTTTGAAAGAGACTCATTTAGAGCAACACTAAAAGCTAACAAAGTAAAAGAAATGTATAGGAACGGCTGGGCGCGGCAGCTCAAACCTGTAATCCCTGCACTTTGGGAGGCTGATGAGGTGGGCAGATCACAAGGTCAAGAGATCGAGACCATGCTGGCCATGATAGTGAAACCCTGTCTCTACTAAAAATACAAAAATTAGCTAGACATGATGATGGGCACCTGTAATTCCAGCTACTTGGGAGGCTGAGGCAGGAGAATCACTTGAACCCAGGAGGTGGGGGAGGTTGCAGTGAGCCAAGATCGTGCCACTGTACTCCAGCCTGCTAACAGAGCGAGACTCCATGTCAAAAAAAAAAAAAGTATAGGTCATCTCACTCATAAATCCTAAGTAAAATCTAAACAAATTGAATCCAGTGATTAATAAGAATGATAAATACAACATTATCAAATTGGATTCATCCCAGGAATGTAAGGTAAAGTGTAGCGTTCAAAAATCAATTCTATTGTCATTATTAATAATATATGCCATTTACTAGATTAAAAGGATAAAGGATTGAAAAACCATATGATCATCTTTTTTTTAAATTGCATTTTAGGTTTTTGGGTACATGTGATGAACATTTAAGATTGTTGCATAGGTACACACATGGCAGTGTGATTTGCTGCTTTCCTCCCCATCACATATATCTGGCATTTCTCTCCCCAACTCCCTACCCCCCACTGTCCCGCCCCTATTTCCCCCCAACAGACCCCAGTGTGTGATGCTCCCCTCCCTGTGTCCACGTGTTCTCATTGTTCAACACCCACCTATGAGTGAGAACATGTGGTGTTTGATTTTCTGTTCTTGTGTCAGTTTGCTGAGAATGATAGTTTCCAGGTTCATCCATGTCCCTACAAAGGACACGAACTCATCGTTTTTTATGG
>CAUYLG010050367.1:0-10531 GCA_963573385.1 Cacajao melanocephalus
GCCTTTTTGCACTGGTTTCTTCCCATTTTTGTGGATTTATCCACCTGTCATCTTTGTAATTGCCGACTTTCAGATTGGGTCTGAGTGGACGTCCGGCTTGTTGGTGATGAAGTTTTTTCTGTTTCTTAGTTTTCCTTCCGCAGATGCCCGTTCCCCACAGAGCTAGGCCTTCCCGGGTTCAGCTGTGCTTACTGTGAAACTCTCAGTCCTCAGAGCTTCCAATTACTGTTCTCCTTGTGGGGATGGGACCAGCCGAGCCCGACTCAATGGGCACCCAGTACCATATACTTTGCACTGAGAAGTGCCGTGCCGGAGTGCCAGCAAAACAGCCGCGCCGGCCAAAAGAGTCATGCTGGCGACCCGTGAGGCTCCTCCACTGTGTATCTCCCAGTTGTGGGCAACAGAAATTTGTCTGAAATTGCAGCGTCCACTCGCTCTGCATTTTCACTGGGAGCTACAATCCTGAGCTGCTGTTAATCGGCCATCTTGGATCTCTCTCTGCCCGGTGATGAAGTTTTTTCTGTTTCTTAGTTTTCCTTTGGCGGATGCCCCTTCCCCACAGAGCTGGACCTTCCCCGGTTGGCTGTGCTTGCTGTGAAACTCTCAGTCCTCAGTGCTTCCAATTGCTATTCTCCTTGTGAGGATGGGACCAGCCGAGCCCGACTCAAAGGGCACCCAATCCCCTGTACTCTGCACTGAGAAGCGCCACGCCAGAGTGTCGGCAAAACAGCGGTGCCTGGCCAAAAGAGTAGCACTGCCTACCTGTGTGGCTCCTCCACTGGGAATCTCCTGGTCTGTGGGCAACAAAAATTTGTCTGAAAGTGCGGCGTCCACTTGCTCTCTGCCCTTTCACTGGGAGCTACAATCCTGAGCTGCTGCTAATCGGCCATCTTGGATCTCTCCCCACAACTTCTTAACTTGATGACTGATTACATATGGAAACACAAAACAGCGAAGTTCAGAATGATGCCCAGACTGCATGGAACCTTGGGAAGATGGTGAGGCTACTTACTCAGAGAAGAGCAAAGAGTAAAGGTATATTTTAGGGGAAAAAGGAGGACGAATTCATGTTTGCATAATATGTTGAGTTTAATGTGGTTGTTGAATACAGTGGTGGATATGTCTAGCAGGTAGATGAATACATTATCTAGTATTTCCAAATTTTTCTTTAGGACCTGCCCTAACAACCTGGAAAGATCTGCCCTAAAGAAAAATTTGGGAATCATATGATGATACTAAGTAAAAGTTTGCTGAATAAATGAATGAATTGACTCATTTACAGCATCATGTTTCCTTCAACTAGAACATTTTACTTCTATAAAACCACCTTCATACAAGAATTTCAGTTATCTGTTTTTAAGACTAACCCACATAAATTAAAGTATCTTTTTAGAATTACTGAAGAGAGAACAATTTAGGAATATGGTGAGTGCAAATGGCTCTCAGAGAGGAAAGAGCATCAGTCTAAGAGTCAGAAGATGAGTGAGGTGGGACTTGGCTACCATTGGTGGACACTGGTACATGCCACTCACCTCCTCCCCCAAATATTCAATTTCTCTGAATGCAAAGACAGGGGTTACATCCCTGATGATCAAGGCCTAACCCTGTGACAGGGAATGTGCAGGTATGCTCTTCTCTCTCGGCAGCTCTGTGCTGTTCTCAGATAAGGGCCACAGTCCCTCCCCACTGGGACTTGGCAGCACAACCTAGAACACAATCTGTTGGACAGAAGGCTGTGATTATTAATGAAAGCATTTCCTCTGTTACCTCACAGAACTAAGTGAGGTTCTAACACTGCCAAAGATGGCCCATTTTCTTTCATAGAAACCAATTCTCAGAAATACACAGAATGGTCAGAGACAGGACAAATAGGGAAATAAAAATAAGATGCAGAAAAGTAGGTGGCTGCTTGAAACACTCCCAGATGAAAGGTTACCAGCTATTAAACAGCTCACACTTCTGTTCAGTCGGTGAGCGAGAAATTGGATGGAAACTTCACTCAGTGGTTGATGCTGACTTAGTTGGGGCTGTGAGATCCTCAGATGACTTTTCCTCAGTCAGGTCAGATATGATGCACTTTTATGTAAGGGAAGGAGAGTCAACAAGGCCACAGTAAAATGTCCCATGTTTCACAATTTGTGTACTTCTGTTTACATGTGCCAGGCTTGGTGCCATGTATTGAAGTTAGGATGACTCCTGCTGTCTAGGCCTGAATCTTGACCTGTTGCCCTCTCCCTCTTCTGGAGCAGCCCATTTGTATGGGTCCCGTGATGAGGATAATAATAGTTGCTGTTTGTTGGACATCTGCTTCATGGAAGGCACTGTTGGAAAAAAATAAGCATGATTTCATTTATCCTTACAACAACCCTTTGAGCAAATAACATTATTTCTATTTGAAAAATGGGGAGATTGAGGTTCCAGTGAGCTAAGTAACTTATCAAAATTCATGCAACTTGTGTTAAGCAGGAGCATCATTCAACCCTAGGTCTCACTCCAGCACACACTTTTTTCCCTACTAAGTCCAGTTAAAAATAAAAGAGACATCAGAACCTGACAAAAAGAAGGAAATCCATGAAATGGGATACAGGGGAAACTGAGTCTGAGTAGACACTTTTCCAAAGTAATAGACTAACACCTGGGTATCAAGTATGATTTGGGTCTAAGTCATGCTTCCCAGCCATTCAGGAAATGTTCTTTGTGCCTTGGAAAGAAGGAAGAAGATGGCAGTTGCATCTGACCCCCAATGGTTGATCATGCCATTTTGACCCTTTGTAGATCAGAGCCCTTGGACACCTGGCTCCCAAGTTTCCAGGTGGGTTTTAGTTTGGGACCACCTAGTGAGAGCCAAAGACCAATGACAACTGGTACTACCCAGCCTAGAGTTAGAGATATACCAATTTCCCAAGGCTCCAGAGCCACTTTAGGCTCTCAGCCCCTGCCCTGTAGAAAGACAGCTCAGGTGAGAATTTCACTGGGAGCAGCTTGGGCAGACCTAAGGAGGGAGGCCACTCATCACACCCTACTCACATGAGAAGACATGATTCTGCAGGGTCTAAGACCTTTAGTCTGTCTCGGTACCCAAGGATCAGAGGCCTGGGCACTGTAGCAGGCATGTCTTACTGCTGAGACTTCGTAGCCAGGGCACTTCTAGGCTCTGTTACTAACTCGCTATGTTCCCTGGCATAAGTCCCCTAGCCTCCTTGGGCCTCCTCTAGAAAACAAAGGGGTTAGATCAGATGATTGATCCCTGGGGCCCACTTCTGTTTTTACCTTCAGGTGTTTATTATACTTTGCCAAACAGAAGTCTTGCTACTAGCCCTAACATTGCCACTGCCACTGCTGTCAAACTATTTTCCCCGGCTTACTATAGATCAAAAAAATACTTTTGCCTTATCTTGAGTCCCCAGGAATGCAGTCTGTGGCCCCCTCCTGTTTCATGCTTATGGGGTGGAACCTCAGCTATAATTCCATGAGATTCAGGTTTTGAGGTAACATCATCAGAGGATGCTGTAAGAAAGGATTTCTCTTCTTTCCAGAAGCTGCTCTGGTCCCCAGATACAGCATGAAATGCCAGCTTGTGGTCCACGCCCTCCCTGCCCCCTGGGAAATGTTTCTGGGGGCTTGTGAGTACTTGGCTTCCAGAGGATGAAGAAGAGGGGAACAGAAAAAGCCCATCGTGTCAGATATTTGCCTTTATTAGGAAAGAAAAACCCCATACAATTTGTTGGGCAATTTTGAGGCATGGTTTTCAGGGCTGTTTTTAACCATCTCTGGAAACTAGCAATCCAAGGTCGGTTGTTTACAGGATCCAAGGGGGTGGTGCTAGGGATTGTTTCAACATCCTTGCACAGAGATAAACATGGGTAGTGGCTTACAGGCTTTGAGTGTTAGGCACAGGGACAGCATGCTGTGGGGGGCTGGGGAGTGGGGGATACTCAGCCAGGTGGGGGGATGGACTTCTCATCCCAGCTCTGCCATCAGCTGCCCAGGTGATCTGGGAAAATCCATCACCTTCCTGAGCCTCAAACTCCCCAGCCTAAAACCAAAGGGCTTAAAACAGAGGAGCCCACAGGCAAATCTTTTCAAGCTTTGGTTTTCCCATGTTGTGTGATTTGGGAATTCTTTTTTTTTGAGACAGAGTTTCACTCTTGTTACTCAGGCTGGAGTGCAATGGTGCAATCTCGGTTCACTGTAACCTCCTCCACCTCCCTGGTTCAAGTGATTCTCCTGTCTCAGCCTCCCAAGCAGCTGGGATTACAGGCGCCCACCACCATGCCTGGCTAATTTTTATATTTTCAGTAGAGACAGGATTTCACCATGTTGCCCAGCCTGGTCTCAAACTCCTGACCTCAGGTGATCTGCCTGCCTTGGCCTCCCAAAGTGCTGGGATTACAGGTGTGAGCCACCACACCTGGCCAATTTTGGAATTCTTAATGCTAGTCCATAGTACAAGGATCTTGAAACCACATCAGGAATGCCAGACTGGGGGAGTGAGGAATCAGGGAGACCTTGGGTTATGTCCGTGCTGGTTTAGGGTATGCTCCTTAGACCATGTACTTCAATTTTTATTCATGTTTTCCAGCAGCATTTCCCAAATTGACTCATATTCCCCTGAGTTGCTTGTTAAATGTACAGATTTCCCTCCAAGGGATCAACCCACTAAGCTGTATTTTTAAGGAAGAACCAAGGGTGAATCTTGTATTCAGACAAGTTTAGGAAAGACTGCTTAAGAGTTTTCACCTGGGGACCAGTGATAGGTTAAAGGTGACTGAACAGGTCAGGATTTGTCTATCTATCCTCCGTGCTCTCTAGCTCTCTGCTATGAGTATTTATTTCATCATGCTTCATATTCCAAGTCTTGTGAATGTCTCCTGCCCTCAGGTCTGAGCCCTTTAAGATTGGTACTATGTCTTCCCTTTATATCCCACCTTGCCTAGCACAGCGCTTTTCCCCTAGAAGATTCTTACAAATGTCTGCCAAACTTAGTTGTCCAGAGAGTTTTCTGCCTGATTCCATCAAGTTAATTATGCCATGGGTCATTGATGACCCCAAACCACAATATCAAATACAAGGAGAAGACGGGAGTAGTAAGAGTTGCCAGAGAAGTATCATGGAGAAGACAGGATTGGAATGGAGCCTTGCAGCAGGAGTAAGATTTAGATACAAGGGGGGAAAAAGCACATGGGGCATTCCAGGCAGGAGTCTAAGCATGAGAAGGCCAGTCTCTACAAAGGCAGTTGTTTCAAGATATGGGTGAAGAGCCTAGGGCTCAAGGAAAAGACTTGATTTATTCAAGACTGACCCAAGTAACCTGTACTACGACCATCCCATTTCAGCCTCTTTCCATACCTGCATTACATGCATGTCCTAAGTCTCCAATCTGAGCCCTTAAAGCCCTTTCTTCCTTTGCTCTGAGCCCTATTTTCAAGATTGTTTTTGCATTGCTGTGCTTATCCCACTATGTATTTGCACATGTGGTGATACTGCTCCATTTCAGCCACTCAGTCTTTATTTAAATGAATCTTGCTAAGATTCAGCCAGGCTTATTGCTACATTACCTGGAAGGAGCTGGGCATGCATTTCTGTCATACTCAACAGGCCCTGGTATGTCCTGGAAGACTGGATTTAGATTGAGTGGGTAAGAGACAAGCTGAGGGCACCACACACACACACACACACACACACATGCACACGCACACACACACACACCCCTCATATATATATATGTATATAGTTTAAATCCTCTTTAATACCCAAAGGGCTTATGGAAAAAAGATGCTCATGGGTGCTTCTTGACTCCCTCCTAGGCCCTTTCCTCATCCCCGGAGTTCTCCTGCTCCTCTTCTAAGAGCTTTCTTAAATCCTCTGTCTCTTCTGCTCTGGAACCTGCTATAAAGACAGGATAGGAAATGGATGAGAGATGAGCAAAACTCAAGACAGGGAGACCAGTTGGGAGGTAGTTGCAGTATCCTTGAGATGATCCTGCAGGTGAGAGAAGATGATGGCCTCTGTTAGGAAAGCAGTGGAGTGCGAGAGAACTGCATGCATTCTTTACTAAGCCTTTACTAGCTGGTCTAGTTGGGGTAAATTACTTAATCTCTCTGACCTTCAAAGTTTTCATCAGTAAAAAGGAAATAATCATAATCCCTTTTTTACAGAGTTTTTGAAAAATGCTGTTTTAAATGCTATAAAAAATGGTCAATGGTTTACATGGGTCAATGTTGTTGCACAAAAGCCTTTTGTAAATTAGTGTACAAAAGTGCCATCTTCTCTGGGCATCATTTGCTATTAAGTGAAGCTGGGCTTTCCTCCACAAGGGCTCTATCATTTGAAGTTCTCTTGTCCATCAAAGCCCTCCCACCAGTCTTGTTTTGCGCCTAGCACTGAACTTCTCTCTATAACAACACAAACAGGGAGAAATTCTTTTGGTTTGGGGATGGGCTGGCTTTAATATTATAGCTTGAAACCTCAGCTTAAAAGTAATACACTCAGGTTTCTGTCTCCTCCCTTCTTGGGTAACAAACGCTTAAATGCTGTTGGGTTCTCAGGCCAAGAATCCACAGAGCCCGCATGTGTTGAGACAAGCCAATTGGAAGTCTGACTCATATTTTCATATTTACAAAACTTATGTGGCAAATCAGTGAATGGCAGAGTTGGAAAGGCCTTAAAGATCATCTGGTCCAACTCCTCATTTTTTTTAATGGGGAAATGGAGTAACTGGGAAGGAAAGGATCTTGGCCGAGATCACAGAGTAAGTTAGAGACAGAGCCAGGCTGCTTCCTCACATGGTGTAGGGGAATCTCCATATTGTGAATGTGATAAAATTTACTGTTTGTACTCTTTCTGTTACGCTGGTCCCATAATGAAAGATACTACTTGGCCTATATCACTGCAGCCCATAGCAAAAAGACTACAGGTGGAGAGTGGTATGCCAACCATGCTTTCATTCATTTATCTCACATTACTAAACACCACCTTTATGTCAATTACTGAAGATACTGAGATAAAAGATATGGGTCTCACCTGCAAGGTATTCAAAATTTAATGACGAAGACAATCTCCAGGAGGGCTGAATATTTTCTGTGCAGTTAAATGAAATATTTCTCCCATCTGCCAACTGCATTTTATATTTATATTTGTGAATGCATTGACTCTCCTCATATATAGATTGTGAAAAAAAAATACCAAATATCTCAGACCTCTCATTTATTCATGTCATCAAAAAATATTAGTTGAGCACCTAATGGGAGTTACCAAGAGGCAAAAACAAATAAATAGCAGTCCTCTCTCTCAAGAAACTATAATAACAATCCAGTAGAGAAATACATAATGATCATGGAAGCTTTTAGAAGTAAAGAGAGATACCTAAGAGAATGGGTGCTTAAGTTGGCCATGAAGCTTTCATGGAGGAGGTGGTGTGTGAATTAAGCCTACTTAAAGAAGGGGAAGAAGTCTGCTAAGCAAAAAATGAGGGGAAGTCATTCTAGGAGAAGAGAACAGCATATGCACAGCCATGGAAGTGTGGAAGCATGCAATCCTGGAACCTAGAATAGTTCATAATCACTGGCACATGAGAAAAGACATACTGGCAGAAAATGAGGATACAAGTAGCAAGGACCTGATCCACGCTAAGGAGATAAAGCTGTGTCCTGGAGACTAAGGAGAAGTATAGAGGGTTTTAGACAGTAGATCAATGAAGTTTGTATTCTAGAAATTTACTCAGGCAGCTGTGCAGTGGGAGGGTGGTTGGAGTCAGGTAGCCCAATGGGGAGTCCAGTCTTTAATCCAGGCAAGACGTGATGAGGCCTGATGAGGGCAGTGGCAATGTCATTCTGAGCCAGGCCAGAACCTGACTTTCTGTATGATTCAACCACTGCCAGACACACCTGAGTGATGGTGCAGACACATAACCAAGAAGCATGAAGCTATGCACTTGAGTCTTCAAACTGTGATTCACAGTCCTGACAATATTTCCTGTGTATGTGAGAGACCACCATCTCCCAAGTCAGCTGGAACGGTTTAAGACATCACAAGTGATTCATGGAGAAGCCAGGCTTCGTTGCCTAACAGAGAAGCTGATACGTCGTTGAATTTCTAAAGGGACTTGGGGAAGGTGATTTTTAATACAAAGTCACTTCTGAGCTTGTGGTTTTGGTAAATGTAAGTCTTTTCCAAACAAGGCAGCCAGGCTGGCAAAGTGATCCTCTTTCGTCCCCTCTAGGCACTGATTCAGTGTTCTGAAGCCTTCTTGCCTTTGCTCTTCCCATTTCTTCTCCTGAAATGCCTTTCATCCACCAGCCTGTGTATGATTGTCCACTGGAGTCTTATAGATCCAGGTTCAAATTCTAGCTCTACCATGCATTAATTGTATGCTCTTATGCAAGTTACCAAAGCTTTCTGAGCCTCAGGGAGCTGCCCTAATTTACCTGATTGCTCGGTGGTTGCATAGCAGGAGACGAAGTTTGTGAGGTGTTCTATTAAGTGCCTTCCCCATCGCCAGTACTCAAAATAGCTATTATTTTTAGGTGAGATTCTAGTTTAAGAATGAAAATTTGTAATTCTCTACTAAAAAAAAGTGAAGTACTGAAAGTTTTCGCAATACATCTTTTGATTTTCAGGATAACCATGAATTAGAGTTTTCTTACCCACATTAATTAAACCTGACACCTGAGTACCCACTTCATTTCCACACCCAGCTGTGGAATTCCACAGTAACATATAATTAAGAAACAGTTGCTAATAAGAGACTTGGAACTTGAAATTCAGAGCAAAAGTAAGTAGAGAAACCCCATGGCAAAGGGCAGAGTTGCTCATACTGGGCCCTTCTTTTACACTGAAGGGCTTGGAGGGTAAATGGCGATCTTAATGGTATCATCTGACTGCATTGTGTGCTGCTGAGATCGTGCTGAGTGGAAATTTCCCTGGAATAGCAAGAGTGGTTTGGTTTCACTACAGTGAAAGAATTGTTTAATGTTGGGGCAGGTTACTGACAATGGGTGTGGAATATGTTTTAGGAGAAGTTAAAAAGTAAAAATAATAAAATACGTGATGAGAAATATTACCCCTTCCAGGCTATTGCAAGTGTCGACGTGCCTGCAGCCTGAAAGAGAGTTTGTCTGAAACCCAGTGAAGGACGGGGTTCACTTGGGTAATCGTCAAGTGAATCTTCAACCCTAACTCAGTCTCTTCTAACTGGATTTGAAAGATCTTCTGGCACGTTCCTGATCCTGGAAACTTTGAGATTTTCAAGTTTAACCCGACTTTTTAAATCAACCTGGAGTTAATTTATATTTTAATTATTTTATTATTATAATAAGCAATAGTTTTATTATTTATTATAAAGCAACATTAGAGGGAAAATTATAAAATTAAGGGAAAATTTTAAAATTATCTTTAATTTTCCTGCACAGTTATTTTAATTTTAAAATATTCTTTGTGGCCTTTGTTTACCTACTTATTTCTTAATTAGCCATCACACTAAATATGAAAGAGTTTTATTATTATATCTGCTTTATCAATGAATAAATTGAAGATAATGCAGTTAATGTTGCCTTAAGTAACACATATAGTATGTGGCCAAATGAGGAAGAAAAAATCAGGAATGATCTCAATCCTTCTCTATCTCCCTACTCCCTGCTGTGATGTTGGCCACACAACCTGGTGCTTAATGGATATACGTAACATTATCTTATGCACTATTATTTTAACTCAAAATCAGAAAAAATAGCAGTCTGGAATAATATCAACAAAAACTCCCCAACCAATCCCTAGAAGAAAATCATCAAGATTTTGTCAACTCTGAAGACAATGTTGTAGGAAGTATCTAATTATGAGAGGAGAAATAGAGAATTAATGTGACTAATAGAAATGAGCTGTTTTCATTGGGGAAAAAAGCTCCGACTTGAGCTAGACCAACTGAGACTCGTTAATATTGCCGATCAGGTGTTCCAAGCCACTTATTGATCATTAAGTTATAAAATCTTCTCATTGTTCTTGTCAGTAATCCCACCGAGTATCCCATTAAATTAAATGTAGAATTAAACACCCGGGAAACAAGTGTTAATAAACTGTCATTTGTAGAAGGAAAAAAAAAAACAGCTTCCATATGCTTACTATGAATAGCATAAAAAGAGATGGTTGCCTTCCATTTGGGAATCAACACAGTATGAAAAATGACACAATGAGGTGAAGAGTGAACTGTACAGCCCTTGGAACTATCAGAAGAGTCTATTTCACTCACGTATTTTCTAGAATACCAAGTAGAAGAAGGCATACTTGGGGAGATATGGATCAGCCACACTGGAGGGAGTTCCAACAACGGACTGCTCAGAACTCAAGTTTGAAATGATCGCAGCCACAGCACTAATTGAATTAATTTACTTTTCCTCAGGCAAGATGGGGAAGCAGAATAGCAAACTGGCCCCCGAAGTGATGGAGGACCTGGTGAAGAGCACAGAGTTTAATGAGCATGAACTCAAGCAGTGGTACAAAGGATTTCTCAAGGACTGTCCAAGCGGGAGGCTGAATCTCG
>CAUYLG010050369.1:0-65811 GCA_963573385.1 Cacajao melanocephalus
CTCCCGAGTAGCTGGGACTACAGGCGTGCACCACCATGCCCAGCTAATTTTTGTATTTTTAGTAGAGACGGGGTTTCACCATGTTGACCAGGATGGTCTCGATCTCTTGACCTCGTGATCCACCCGCCTCGGCCTCCCAAACTGTTGGGATTATAGGCATGAGCCACCGCGCCTGGCCTAGAATAGACTCTTGGTCAATATGGGTGAAAGAATACTTAATGAATATAGCTGAATTGTTGCAAAGTTATATTTAATAATAAAAATAGGGGCTGGCTGCAGTGGCTCATACCTGTAATCTCAGCACTTTGAGAGGCCGAGGCAGGTGGATCATGTGAGGTCAGGAGTTTGAGACCAGCCTGGCCAACATGGTGAAACTCCATCTCAACTATAAATACAAAAATTAGCCAAGGATGGTGGTGCATGCGTGTAGTCCTGGCTATTCGGGAGGCTGAGACAGGAGAATCACTTGAACCTGGGAGGCGGAGGTTGCAGCGAACCGAGACTGCGCCATTGCACTCCAGCCTGGGCGACAAGAGCAATACTCTGTCTCAAAAAAACCATAATAATAATAATAATAATAATAATAGAAGTCAATATTATGGCAGTACTAGTGATTAAGAAAAATAACCTTTGAAACATTTTTCCTTCCTTTGATGCCTCTGAGTCAGAATAGGCTTGGGATCCCAGCTCGTCACTTAGGAACTGTGTTATTCTAGGCTTGCTGCTTAACTCAGAGCTGTGTGTGCGTGATCTGAATGCCATTTAGGGGCCTTCCTGTCCCTTGGAGATTTAGTAAATTTGACTTAAACACAATGTGTAGTGGATTAAGTAAACTCAGAGTTTGCCTCACAGTTTCTGCATGTTCTGATTCCTAATTCTTTTTAAAAAAACTTTTTTGGGCTGGGTGTGGTGGCTCACACCTGTAGTCCCAGCACTTTGGGAGGCCAAGGCAGCAGGATTGCATGAGCCCATGAGTTTGAGACCAGCCTAGGCAACACAGTGAGACCCCATATCTACTAAAAATGTTTAAAATAAATAAAAAAAGTTAAATTAGCCGGATGTGGTGGTATGCACTTGTAGTCCCAGCTACTCAGGAGGCTGAAGCAGGGGGATTACTTGAGTCTGGTAGGTCAAATCTACAGTGAGCCATGACCACACCCCTGCACTCCAGCCTGGGCAACAGAGTGAGACTCTGTCTCAAAAAACCTTTTTCTTTGTTTTTATCTGCCTTCACCCTGTATGTCTGTGTGTGTTGCCTCACAGCAAACCCAAACGTAAATTCTAGCCTTCACCACTCTTTTCCATAGGAAACCTAACCTTTCTCAACATTTCATAATTTTGATGAATTCAGTGACACTTAGAGGGGCTATGCAGAGGCCTCGTCACACACATGGCCATCTACTATCTGGGTGCCTGCAGCCCTTCTTCCTTTTTCCACTTGGTTGTTTTCCAAAGTTCCTCTCTTCCCCTTTTCATTCCATAAATGTTTGTAGAACACAGTCCAGTCTCTTTATGACCTCTCTCATGAGAACAGCATGCCCCACCTACCTGGCCCCACTGCTGTCTTCTAAAGCCTTCTCCAGATTTCCGGTGAAGAAAATTTCCTCCATCCCATTTCTTGAATAAAAAAGCCTAGATGGGGCTGGGCACCCAGCACCATGAACATACCTTAGGCTATGGAGAGTCCCACTAGTGATTCCAGAGTCCCTCTGAAAACGTTAGCATATGGGCACATTGGGTGTGCATGTCCACTTTTCCAATGAGCTACCTCTTGGCTCTTATCAGATTTTCCATCCCTCCCTCCCTCCCTCCCTCCCTCCCTCTCTCCCTCCTTTCCTTCCTTCCTTCCTCCCTCCCTCCCTCCTTTCTTCTTTCCTTTCTTCCTTCCTTCTTTCCCTCTTTCCTTTTTTCTTTCTTTCTGATGGAGTCTCACTCTGTCACCTAGGCTGGAGTGCAATGGCACAATCTCGGCTCACTACAACCTCTGCCTCCCAGATTCTCCTGCCTCAGCCTCCTGAGTAGCTGAGATTACAGGCACCCACCAGCATGCCTGGCTCATTTTTGTATTTTTAGTAGAGATGGGATTTTGCCATGTTGGCCAAGCCAGTCTTGAACTCCGGACCTCAAGTGATCCACCCGCCTCAGCCTTCCAAAGTGCTGGGGTTACAGGCGTGAGCCACCATGCCTGGCCCTCTTATCAGATTTTCAAAGGGATCTGTGACCCCTGAAAATTAGAACGATTCCTTTGGAACATGTTGTGTCATTTAACTTTAAAACTTCAGGGTTTCTATTTTTATGATACAGGTGCAAGGTTGAGCTGTCTCTTAAATCTATCAGCAATTATTATAGCTACCTTTGGGTTCACAAAAGGAATAAAAAGGGAAAGGAAAAATATAGAGACAGAGAATCCCTAAGTGCCTTTCTCCAGCTGGGCAAGCAAGAGCTGGAAGAATGGAGGAAGAAATAAGTTAAATGGTTATATCAGTTAGGATATTTCCAGGTACAAGCAACAGAAATACCAACTGACAATGGACTAACCAGTGAAAGTCCCCAAGCCGGAGTGTCTCCGACATTGATAGTTTGGCAGCTCAATGACATGACCAAACACCTGGGTTCTTCCCCTCTTTCTGCTCTTTTATCATTAGGTTGGCCCTCCCTAGTCCCAGGATGGTCACCACAGTTCTGGCATCATCAGCAGACCCAACAATGTCTAGTGATAAAAGGGAGAGCCACCTCTTTCCACACATCTCTTTTACCAGTAAAAAATGATTCCAAGGCCAGGCACAGTGGCTCATACCTGTAATCCCAGCACTTTGGGAGGCCAGAGATGGATTGCTTGAGCTTAGGAGTTAAAGACCAACCTGGGCAATATGATGAGACCTTGTCTCAGTTAAAAAATCAAACCTGGCTCACGTCTGTAATCCCAACACTTTGGGAGGCCAAGGCAGGTGGATCACCTGAGGTCAGGAGTTCAAGACCAGCCTAGCCAACATGGTGAAACCCTGTCTCTACTAATATACAAAAATTAGCCAGGTGTGGTGGCGGGTGCCTATAATCCCAGTTACTGAAGGGTTGAGGCAGGAGAATCCTTTGAACCCAGGAGGCAGAGTTTGCAGTGAGCTGAGGTCACGCCATTGCACTCCAGCCTGGGTGACATAGCCGGATTTTGTCTCAAAAAAACAAAAAACAAAAACCAAACCAAAATAAAAATGGTTCCCTAAATCTCCCCATAAATGTTCACTTATATTTCATTGGCCAAAACTGTATTATATGTTCCTGCCTAACCCAATCACAGGTGAGGGTAGTGGTGCCACCAACATTGGCTTACACTAATTAGCACCCACTCTTTGGGGGATGAGGATGGGCTCATCCCCTACAAATCACATAACTGTCATGGAGGTAGGTACAGAACAAAGCCGGAATCTTGTTGGACAAGTGGTTGGGTAGCAGCCATATGTCTCAGAGCAAATTGATCCATGAGTAGTGCAGACAGAAGAAAGGAGGAATGGGCTGAAGGAGGGTACCCATTGCCTGGCAGGGGAGGAAAGAGATGGTGGGTCAGACATCTCTATGGCAGGGGTGAGGTACTGCTACTAGTCAAGGACATTTTAGTGATTTTCTGAAAAACCTCAGGGAAGATAGGAGTTGGGGAAAATATTTTCACAGCGGCCGTGGTGAATATAAGCTCTTTTGAATATGGTGCTTCTCGCCTTGGGAGATTCTCTGGTGAGATGTCATTTGTAGTCTGTGATAATAGTGGCTTCTGCTTCAACATTTCCACTCCATCTTCTTCTGCACTGACTTTCACTAGCGCTGAACATCTCTTTCCTTGTTGCAGACTCTTTAAAGCCATAGCTTTTCTTTTCATTTCTTTCTCATGTCTTTAATTTTTGTGAGATCTCAGGAAATAATTTCCTCATCTTTAGTGTCCTGTGTAGAGCCTCCAAGTGGGTACACAGCTGCAGATTTCAGCTCAGATTCTGTTCTGCATGGTTAGAAAACATTCCATACCACCACAGCTGTCCTTTCAGACTCCCAGTGACCTGATAGATACACCCCTAAATTAATGGATTCCACTGATCATGTAGACCAGGACTCCAGGATAACCAGCTGATTTCAGATCTATGGCATAAAGCCTGCATAGCATAATTTAAATGCATTTTTAAAGCAAACTGGTTTGCAGAGAACCCTGTGTTGTGATATGTTTCCATAATGGCACCAGTGTCTGCTCAAGTCTGTAATGAAATGTGCAATAATCCTCCCACAAAATCCACCAGGAAAGATTCCCATAACTGAAAGAGTTTTATTGCCAGCAGGTTTTATATCTTAATTCTCTCACCCCCATTTCTCTGAAATGCAATTTAAGTAGTCCTTTTTTAAATTTTTGACTCCTCAGAAGTCAAATGAACACTGTGGAGATGAGGCTGTTGGTTGAGACTATTTCGTTTAGGAAGCATTTTTGGCGGGTTACACAGGGCCCCGATGTGTAAAAAAACATCCCGTCCCTACCCAGCGTCTCTCTGTATACATGGGATCTTGTTTTAAATTTTGAGACAGAGCTTCGCTTTTTTGCTCAGGCTGAAGTGAAGTGGTGCGATCTTGGCTCACTGCAAACTCTGCCTCCTGGGTTCAAGCAATTCTGCCTCAGCCTCCTGAGTAGCTGGGACTACAGGCATGCCCAGCTAATTTTTATATTTTTAGTAGAGATGGGGGTTTCACCATGTTGGCCAGGCCAGTCTTAAACTCCTGACCTCAAGTGATCTGCCCTCTCCAGCCTCCCAAAGTGCTGGGAGTACAGGTGTGAGCCACAGCACCTGGCCTGCATGGGATCTTTGGATCTACAGTGAGGAGAAGAGGGATCTGTTTTATGTGGCAGATGGGCTGGAGGAGGCAGAAGGACCACCAGAGGGATGCTATGGCATCTCTTCTTTGAATCATAATAGAGAAAGGAAAAGGGTTAGAGACTGACACTGCCAGATGAGATTTTTGGAGACCTTGGGCAAAAGCACAAATGCTTTAGGGTCCAGGGAGCACCACGGGGCACTGGTTGTGGGCAGGACTGGTCACCTTGCCTCAGCACCAGGACCACTGATGGCGTGGTAGTGAGAAAGTCCACCAAATGACCTTGTGGGCAATGTCCTGGCCAGGAGGAGGAGCAGCTAGGGCAGGAAGTGGGGCACAGGAGGGGTAGAAACTGCAGTGTGTCAGCAGGCCTGAAAGGACACCCCATGTGATGCTTAGAAATAGCAGGTTGAACCACAGAGTTGCTGATAGCCAGTGGTCAAGATGATGGGGCTTAGGTCTTTACCATGAAGTTATAAGGAAGGAGGGCATCATTTTGAGGCCATAGGCTGGTGCAGGTGTTATTGATTTAATCCAAAATGCTTTGGCGTAGAAAATCCAGAAAAGTCAAGCAAACGTGTTTCTTTCCTCAAATGATTTACAATGACTCCACTTTGCTTTCTTGCCTAATATAGACTCCTCCAGAACTCCTGTTTAGCTAGCTAGTGCCACAGAACAAATCGACTCATAATTTAGTGCCTTACAATGGTCGTTGTTTGGTAATCTCTCAAGATTTCTGTAGATAAGGAGTTTGGGAAGGCCTGTTTCGGTGGTTCTGGCTCCAGTCTTTCGTGTGGTTACCCTCGGACAGCGCTGGAGCTTGGAGAACCAGGGCTGAAGCAGCAGGTGGCTGGCTGGGCACCTCTGTTTCTTTATATGGTTTCAGGGCCTCGGTGTGGCCTCCCCAGGTGAGAAAGCCTGGTTTAGGCTTCCTTACAGACTGATGGCCTCAGGACAGTCAAAATGCTTACACAGGGCTCAAGACTTTAAAACTGAGGATCACAGGGAATAAGGTGGAATATGGGTCCCTTTTATAGCTGAGCCTCTGAAGTCACACAGCATCACTTCAATGGCATGTTATTAATTAAAACAATCACAAAGAGGGTGGGCATGGTGGCTCATACCTGTAATCCCAGCACTTTGGGAGGCCGAGGTGGGCAGATTGCTTGAGCTCAGAAGTTTAAGACCAGCCTGAGCAACATAGAAAAACTCTGTCTCTATAAAACACACAAAAGTTAGCTGTGAATGGTGCTGCATGCCTGTAGTCCTAGCTATGTGGGAGGCTGAGGTGGGAGGATTGCTTGAGTCTGGGGAGGTAGAGGCTACAGTGAAGCCATGATTGTGCCACTGGACTTCAGCCTGGGTGACAGAGTGAGACCCTGTCTTAAAAAGCAAACAAAGAAATAAACAAACCAGTAACAAAAGCCCACCCAACATCAAGGGGAGGGGAATTGAACTTCACCTCCTGATGGAGAAATGCTAAGAAAACAGAAAAGCATGGGGCTGGGGAGAGGTGGGAGACGTTGCATCCATCTTTAAAAAATACAACTGCAGGGTCGGGCATGGTGGCTCATGCCTGTAATCCCAGCACTTTGGGAGGTCAAGGCGGGCAGGTCACAAGGTCAAGAGATGGAGACCATCCTGGCTAACACAGTGAAACCCTGTCTCTACGAAAAATACAAAAAAACTAGCCGGGTATGGTGGGTGCCTGTAGTCCCAGCTACTCCGGAGGGCGAGGCAGGAGAATCGCTCGAACCCGGGAGGTGGAGGTTGCAGTGAGCTGAGACCGTGCCATTTCACTCCATCCTGGGCAATAAGAGCGAGACTCCATCTCAAAAAAAACAAAAACAAAACAAAACAAGAAACCTGCAACCATCCTTTCCATGCAGGGTGGAATCATCCTCGCAAGCCTTCCTCCAAGGCTAGCTCCTCTCAAGACAGCCTTCCTCTGTGACTGTGTTTTTTCCTGCCCAGCATTCAGCCACCTTTTCTACCTGTTTTAATACCCACTCTTCCCCCAACCTGGCCTGTCAATTGTGTTTGTCATCTCCTTCTGATGATTCCTGCTTATTATGCAGACCAAGACCTCTCCAGCTCTGCTGCTGGGTGAGCCTTTCCTAAAACGGCACTGAACTAACAGTTCTCATGAGTGAAGGGGATGCAGAAACCCAGCAGAACATGATGACGAAGATGCAGGGCCACCCTGGGACAGCCACTGATTGAAACATCCCTGAGTTCTCTGAGCATCAAACATACCTGTGAGATTCTTGATTACACTGCAGGGAAGCAGACAGGGAGGACAGTTGATGTGTAAGGCTGGGGAACGCCAGGAAGATGAATGGACTTCAAGACAAGGAAAGGCTCTCAGGAATACTTTCCAAACCCCTGGGAATGTAAGGACACTCCCACATTGCTGGTGAGTCAGTCATCACCAATCACCATCCAGTTAAGAATCATTGTATGTAACAGGCTTAAAATAAAAACCTTAATTTTTTTTTTTATTAGAATCAACAGAAAAGAGAACCTATTTAGAAGTCTGGAGAATGATCTAAAAGGACAGGCTAAGTTGGGAACACTTGGAGGCAAGATAGCAGAAAGACAGGGATGCCCTGTGTGACCGTCAGGAAGAACAAGCTCAAAGGGAAGCGAGGAAGTGCTCGTCAGCTGGGACCTGCTGGGGTCATCGACTAGGTTCCCCAAACTCACAAGCAGTTTGCACCCTTCAGGGGACTTCATCACCAGGTGCCCCTCTTCTCCCTGGGACAATTATTCTTTTTAATTATGCGGCAGTGGCCAGGAGCAGTGGCTCACGCCCGTAATCCCAACACTTTGAGAGGCCAAGGTGGGCAGATCACGAGTTCAAGAGATTGAGACCGTCCTGGCCAACATGGTGAAACCCCGTCTCTACTAAAAATACAAAAATTAGCTGGGTGTGGTGGCGTGCACCTGTAGTCCCAGTTACTGGGGAGGCTGAGGCAAGAGAATCGCTTGAACCCGGGATGCAGAGGTTGCAGTAAGCCAAGATTGCGCCACTGCACTCCAGTCTGGTGACAGAGCAAGACTCTGTCTCAAAAAAAAAAACAAATTGTGTGGCAGTGATATAACTGGGCCCACATGTGTCATGCACGTTGTTTTTTTTTTTTTTTTCCGCAATATTCTAGCTAGAGGAGGTCAGACTCAGACCCAAGTGAGAATTCTGGTGCTGTTACTGTTCAGCCTGGTGACTTAACCTTTCTGGAGCTCTGTTTGCTCATGGAAACCGTAAAATGGGGATTATTATACCCTGCCTCTGTGTCACAATAATAAAACGAGATATAGTGAGTAAAATGTTTAGAATAGCCTCAGACACCATTGGTGCTTAATCAAATGTGTTCTTTTTCTGTTCCCCCTTAATTATTCAGCACCTATTGAGCATCTGTTTTTCCTTTTGCAACCAGCCTCAAACTTGTTTATTTTTCCAGGTGTGCATTGTCGCTAGAAGCCAGGCACTTAAAAAAAAAACAAAAACGGTTATAATAAAGGATCGGTCATATTACACCAGTAATTATGACTCTAGGAGGCTCGGCAAAGGAACACCCCTTTCAACAGCTTCCTTTTCATGTATGGGCCTTCCAAACCAATTTTTCCACAAGAGATCCTTTTCCTGATAAGTTAAAAGCCACCAACTCCTTCAAAGAGCAGATGTAGGCAATGAGGTGCTACCGAGTAGGGCAATACAGCCCACCTACCATCCTGGGTCTGGTCTTTAGGTCCAAGATTCTAGATTTCCCAGTATTGTCACCACAGGTCTAGAAATGGGGTGTTTGGAAGTTTTGTTTTGGAGTTTGAGCCCATGAGGCACATAGAAGCCTTGAAAACAGGCTGTAACTTCCCCCATTCAAGTCCAGTCTGTATAAGCACAAACCACAGGCCACCTATTTCCTCTCCCTGGAATAAAACACCCTCAGGCTGGACACGGTGGCTCACACCTGTAATCCCAGCATTTTGGGAGGCCGAGGCGGAGGATCACCTGAAGTCAGGAGATTGAGACCACTTGGACCAACACAGAGAAACCCCGTCTCTACTAAAAATACAAAATTAGCCGGGTGTGGTGTTGCGTGCCTGTGATCCCAGCTACTCAGGAGGCTGAGGCAGGAGAATCACTTGAATGCGGGAGGCAGAGATTGCAGTGAGCCAAAATTGCTCCATTGCACTCCAGCCTGGACAATAAGAGCAAAACTCTGTCTCAAACAAACAATCCCACCCTCCAACCCTATCCACTTGAGAGCTCCCATACAGCTGCTTAAGACCCAATTCCTGGCCAGGCACGGTGGCTCATGTCTGTAATCCCAGCACTTTGGGAAACTGAGGCAGGTAGATCACCTGAGGTCAGGAGTTCCAGACCAGCCTGGCCAACATGGCAAAAACTCATCTATTCTAAAAACACAAAAAATTTTCTGGGTGTGGTGGTGGGCACCTGTAATCCCAGCTACTTGGGAGGCTGAGGCAGGGAGAATCACTTGAACCCAGGGGGTGAAGGTTGCAGTGAGCTGAGATGGCACCATTACACTCCAGCCTGGGCAACAGAGCGCGACTCCAAGACTCCGTCTCAAAAAAAAAAAAGAGAGACCCAGTTCCTAAGTATCTCTCTTCTTCTGCAGGCCTTCTCTCTCAAGCAGATGTACCCTTCTACTTTGAGGCTGCAGATGCCCAGGACATGATTTCATTGCAGCAGCATCAAGACAACTTGGGTGCCCCACTATCCTCCCTACCAGGTCCAGAGCAACACAGTCACTTCGCATTTCTCTCTCCTTCCTAATTCCCAGGAGAGCATGGCACAGAAGGGTGCTCAGTGAGTATTTGTTGACCTGAGTCAGACTGATGAAAGGCAAGACTTTTCAGACTTTGCAACTCTGATATTTCATGATGAAATAAAAAAAAACGGATGCAGTAAACTTTATTTTTAGAGGCCAATTAAGTCTAAAATATATGTTTTAGAGTTGGAATTTTCACATTACAAGTTGGATGTACATAAACATTTTGCTTACAATTTTTTCTCTAAGTGATTCTTACTTTAAAACTTCATTTCTTTGTACCTAAAATCACCTTTAAAATTCAGTCTCTGCGATAAGCAAAGATTTCTTAAATATAACACAAAAAGCATTAACCATCAGGGGAAATTTTGATAAATTGGGCTACATTACATTTAAGAACTTCCAACCATCAGAAGGTAAGAGTATGAAAAGGATATCACAGACTGAGAAGGCATTTGTGATAAATGCATCTCACAGAGGATTCACAGTACATAAACATGCCAATAGGAAATGTCAACAGCTCAGTAGGGAAATGGGTAAATGACCTGAACTGGCAGTTCACAAAAGATAATGCAGTCATGCACCACTTAATGACAGGGGTATGATATGAAAAATGGGTTAGATGATTCTGTCATTGTATGAATATCATAGAGTGTACTTGTACAAACCTTGACAGCATAGCCTACTACACACCTAAGCTATATGGTGTAGGCTTATTGCTCAGAGGCTACAAACCTTTTCAGCGTGTTACTGTACTTTAGACAGCTATAACACAATAAATATTTGTGTATCAAAACACACCTAAACACAGAAAAGGTATAGTAAAAATATGGTATTATAAACGTGTAATATAATTGTTGTATATGCAGTCTGTCATTGACCAAAACATCATTATGTGGTGCGTGACTGTATTTAAGTGGCTAATAAAGATACGAAATGGAGTTCAGTATAAAACCACAATGAATTACCACCACACAACTACTGGAATGTTAAAATGAAAAGGCTGGCCATCCCAAGCGCTGGAGAGGACATGGAAAGCCGGTAGTTCCATATCTACTCAATCAGAACACATAAAGACTCTATGACATAGACACACACTCCTGGGTATGTAGTAAGCCTAAATGAGTGTGTGTGATTACCAAAAATTATGTGCAAGAAGTCTGGGCATGGTGGTTCCCGCCTATAGTCCCAATACTTTGGGAGGCTGAGGCAGGAGGATCACTTGAGGCCAGAAGTTCAAGACCAGCCTGGGCAACACAGGGAGACCCATCTCCACAATTTTTTTTAAAGTTAGCCAGGTTTGGTGGCACACATCTGTAGTCCCAGCTACTCAGGAGGCAGAGGTTGGAGGATTGCTTGAGTCCAGGAGTTGGAGACCAGCCTAGGCAACACAGTGAGAACCCATCTCTATAAAAAACACAAAAATTTGTCAGGCCCAGTGGTATGTGCCTGTAGTCACAGCTACTTGGGAAGCTGAGGAGGGAGGATCACTTGAGCCTGGGACATCAATGCAGCAGTGAGCCATGATGGTGCCTCTGCACTCCAGCCTGGGTGACAGAGTGAGACCCTGTCTCAAAATTTATAATAATAATAATAATATACAAGAATGTGCATAGTAACCCTATTTGTAATACCAAAACCTGGAAACTACCCACATGTCCGTCATCAGTAGTACGGCACCTTTACTCCATGAGATGCCTTGCAGCAATGGGAATGCATGAGCCGTGACGGCACACAACAGCATGGACGCATCTCACAAACATGGTAGTGAGTCCCAGGAGCCAGCCTGAAAAGAGTACAAACTGCCTGGATTCATTGCATAAAGTTCTAAAACCGGCAAAACGCAAAACTACTCTATGCTGCTTAACATTTTCATTGACATAAATCATACTTACAGAAAAGTCTACAACTGACCTGGGATAGTGACGGCAAGGGAAATGAGTAGGGCTGTGGGTGCTGGTAAGTTCTGATTCTTGATCTTGGTGCTGGCTAGACAAGTGTGTTTAATCTATTATGAAAATGCATCAAATTGGGAATTTTTGATTTGTGCACTTTTCTAATCCTTCAATAAAAACTTTACGAAAAAACCTTTACATAATTTTGCCCTTTGGTTGATATGGATTGCACACTCCCTAACGGGACCCTTTCTTCTCTTGAAGGCATCTTCCTGAGCCTTATAGAAAAAGCTAAGGAGCTGAGAGCAGCAGAGACAAGAAACAGAGAGAGAGAGTGAAAAAGTCCAGAGTAAGTCTTGGCTCTTGTCTCTCTCAGAGCCCAGCTGCAGGCCCCTGCTTCCTGGGATCTGGTTACTTAATCCAGGAAATTCCCCTTTTGGCCCATGCTAGTTTGAAATGGGTTTATGCCCTCAACAATCAACAGAGTTCTGACTAATAGGCCCATTAGAGGTTTTTCCCAGAAGAAACTGACTTCCTTCAAAGGAACATTCAAACTCCTGGCTCTAAGAAGGTAGAAAAATGTGTTTACTGTTTTTTTTGTTTTTTTGTTTTTTTGAGACAGGGTCTTGCTCTGTCGCCCAGGCTGGAGCACAGTGGTGCAATCATAGCTCACTGCAACCTTAAGTGCCTGCGAAAGCAAGGACTTGTGCCTGACAGAGCTTAACTTTGCTTAACTCCAACCTTGCTTGACCAGGCTTAACCTTGCTTAAGACCTCCCAGGCTTTCCTCCCACCTCAACCTCCCAAGTAGCTGTGACTACAGGTATGCACCACTGTGCCCGGATAACTTTTTTATTTCTTGTAGAGATGGGGTGTCATCATGTTACCCAGGCTGGTCTTCAACTCCTGGGTTCAAGTGATCCTCCTACCTTGGCCTTCCAAAGTGCTGGGATTACAGGCATCAGCCACTGCGCCCAGCTTATGTTTAAAATTTTAAAAGAGCAGTACCCACCTCCTCACCCACTCCCCTTCTGATCATCAAGGTTGTCAAAAAGCCAGGCTCAGTCTCAGCTTAGGCACCTGTTCCACAAAGATTAGGACTGAGCACTTAGCTGATGCTCCATGCATAGGTGTTAGCTCAATGAACAGGTGAACTAGATGTGGCACAGTAATACAGTAGCAGGAAATACACATCAGAGCCAGGACATATCACCTTAGGGTCCAGCTTATATTTTATGGGGATAATAGAGCATTTCTGGGAACCCTTATAGAGCTAACAAATATTCAGACATTTGTCAGGAAAGTGGAGTAAACTATTTGATTACAGAGATAGTTTTCAATATTTTCCTCATGGTTACAGTTCTAGAACTTGTTGATCTATTTAAGTGTTTATAGAAACACAACCTTTCCAGGAGCAGCCGAGAGAGCTTGTTGCAAGCAAGAAGTCTCTGTAATGTGGATATCACTGCAGGATGTGACATGACATGCCAGTGGAATGATACAGCAGACATCAGTAGAGAAAGCAGAGTCCCTTTAATAATGAAGGCTGTGAAAATGTGTGGGAATGGTTACAGAAAGCAGGAGGCAGCCCAGCTGTTTCACAGTGGGTAGGTCTATGCAAACGTGCCACAAAGTTTGAGGAAGCTGAGAAGCCAAAGAAAGAGGCTGACAAATCTGGTTTCATATATATAAATATACATATACATATATAATTATTATTATTATTTTGATGGAGTCTCACTCTGTCACCCAGGCTGGATTGCAGTGGCATTCTCACTAACCGCAACCTCTGCCTCCCAGGTTCAAGAAATTCTCCTGCCTTAGCCTCCCTAGTAGCTGGAAATATAGGCATGGCCACCACGCCCAGCTACTTTTTGTATTTTTAGCGGAGACAGGGTTTCACCATGTTGGTCAGGCTGGTCTCGAACTCCTGACCTCATATGATCCACCTGCCTCGGCCTCCCAAAGTGCTGGGATTACAGGCATGAGCCACCACGCCCAGCAAAATCTGGTTTCTTAGAAAGAAACATTTCAGCCAAAAAAAAAAAAAAAAAAAAAAAAAGGAAAGAATCATTTAATAGGGTCAATAGGGTCTTAGGAGGAACAGAAGCTGTGTCTGTGTCTCTGGTCCCGGCACCATCAGCCCCCAGACCCAGGGCTTTTACACCACACGGGAGGGGTTGGTTAGAAGGGAGGTATAGGACAGTTGAAGTAGATAACATCAAGGTTGCTTGATCTAAGGGCAGGATTTATGGTAAGTACCTGCTCTAAACAGGGAACAATAAACTGGAAATCTTAGAGGCCTTCCCAGAAGAGGGGCTAATCAGAAGCTGACATGGCAGATTAGCTTCCAGGATGGAGCTGTTATAGCCTCAACACCAACTTACTTATAGACACAGGTAAAGGTCCTCAGGTCCCCAAGTAGCCCATGAGGACAGCACTCCACAAGTGATGCCAACCTCACAGAACAAGGGATCTGCCAGGCACAAGGTGCCCTCTGCCAACAGGAGGTGTGAAGGGGTTTATTGCTCCTACTTCTAGCCCTGCAACCCCAAGTGTTTTGGAGAGTCTGGCTACATACCTGTCCACTCACCAGACGCAAGGTGTGGTACAGAATACCTAGCATGTTCCTAAGAGTTCATCCTGAAAATGGGTAGGGTAAAGTCCTATTTCCCAGGGGCATTCATTCCTGCAAAGGGTTTTTGCTCCACCTGGAGGGGCTTGGTAGGATATCTATTGCCAAATTACATTTTAAATTGCCTTCATGAGGCCTGGCCTTGTGTCTCACACCTGCAATCCCAGCACATTGGGAGACTAAGTGGGCAGATCATTTGCGGTCAGGAGCTCGAGGCCAGCCAGGCCAACATGGTGAAACCCCATCTCTACTAAAAATACTAAAATTAGCTGGGTGTGGTGGCGCACGCCTGTAATCCCAGCTATTCGGGAGGCTGAGGCAGGAGAATCCCTTGAATCCAGGAGGTGGAGGTTGCAGTGAGAAGAGATCATGCCACTGCACTCCAGCTTGGGCAACAGAGTGAGGCTCTGTCTAAAACAAACAAAAAAAATTGCTTTCACGAATTTACTCTCACTAGCGCCTGCACTGGTGCATCCTTACCGGCATTAGATATTAAAATTTTAAAACAGTTTTGCAACTTTGATAGATATAAAATGATTTTTGTTTTTTTGAGACAGAGTCTCACTCTGTCACTCAGGCTGGAGTGCAGTAATGTCATCTTGGCTCACTATAACCTCTGCCTCCTAGGTTCTAGCGATTCTCCTGCCTTAGCACCCTGAGTAGCTGGGATTACAGGCACGTGCCACTACGCCCAGCTAAAGTTTTTTTTTTGGTATTTTTTTTCTTTTTCTTTTTTTTTTTTGCTGGAAATTCCAAAAACCAGATTTTTTTTTTTTTTTAAAGATGAGGTTTCACCATGATGGCCAGGCTGGTCTTGAACTCCTGACCTCAGGCGATCCACCCACCTTGGCCTCCCAAAGTGCTGGGATTACAGGCATGAGCCACCACGCCCGGCCCTTTTTTGGTATTTTTAATAGAGACAGGGTTTCACCATGTTGGTTAGGCTGGTCTTGAACTCCTGACCTTATGATCCCCCCACCTTGGCCTCCCGAAGTGCTGGGATTACAGGCGTGAGCCACTGTGCCCATCTCATTTACTCATTCTCATAGCCTTTGTGCCATTAAGCCTGGGCCAGGAATCAAGGGAAAATCTCTCTAAGAAAGAGGAGGGTGGTGACAGCATTAATCAAAGGCTTCATTTTTCTGCTTTGAGTTTCAAAGTAGACTTAAAATCTGATAGCAAGACGATAGTCTCAAACATCAGGCTTTGCAGAAAGAGAGAAAGGGTTTTCTTAAAGTCCCCAAGGCTGGGGTTTTTACATATTCAAAAATCAAAGCTCAGTGAAATCAAGTAATCATTGAGTGAATCATGGAGGAGGGAAAAATGCAGATTTGACAAAAGGGAAGTTCCTACCCCACAGGAGGAAGCACAGCTACCTTGAGACTTGGAGTTAAGAAACGGACAAGAAAAGGCAGGCCAGGGGCAGGTTGGGAGAGCGCTGGTTTTTCCTGCCCCACCCATCAGGATGAAAGCCCCAGGCGTAAGAGAGGATAGAAACACTCAGTTTTAAAGACTCCAAGAACATCAGGGCTGGTGTTCCCACTTCCCTGGGTGTAGCCTGAGGAGTCTTCAAATCTCTCAAGGGAGCCTCTGGATCAGGCTAACACTGCATCCAACATGGCGCCCAAGTCACAGGCAGAAATGGCTGAGGGAGGCAGTTCAGTGGCTTGGGCCTGAGACAACTCACCTGACATACAACATATGCACTTGGGTGGGCATGGTGGCTCCGACCAGGAATCTCGGCACTTTGGGAGGCCGAGGTGGGTGGATCACTTGAGGTCAGGAGTTTGAGACCAGCCTGGACAACATGGTGAAACTCTGTCTCTACTAAAAATACAAAAAGTGGGCTTGTAGTCTCAGCTACTTGGGAGGCTGAGACAGGAGATCCCTTGAACCCAGTAGGCAGAAGTTGCAGTGAGCTGAGATTGCACCTCTGCACTCTAGCCTGAGTGACAGATTGAGACTCTTTAAAAAAAAAGTAAAATAACATCTGAACTTGCATGAGTTGTGGAGGGAGTCCAGGAGTTCCTGTGTGCCACAGGGGTTGGAGGCTGAAAAGTAGCTGAGGTACCAGCTGGTGATTTTACCAGAACATCACTATATAGAAGGCAAAGTGACTTTATAACAAAGAGCTGCAGAATGGATTTCTCAAACCAGCGGTCAAATAGCTTTCCCATGCAGGCCTGGGGATCAGGAGCCACAGTGAGAGCCAAATAAGGCTAAGGCAGCAAGGTAAAGCCTCCAACCTTTCAGGCAGTGTGTGATTATGCCAGAAGGCCAAGACCTGAAGCTTCCCCTGCATCCAGCTGCCATCTTAGAACAAGGCAGGGAAAGGAAAATCCTTGTATTGATGGAGAGACCCAGACACTATGTCATTACTCAAAAAGAGATTATTTTAAACCAGACGAGGCTGAGATACCATAACAGCAAGATCAAACATTTTCTTGCATACAGTGGAAACGGGGTTTCAAGAGCTGGTTGGGATCTTATTGATAGTTGTGTTTTGCATATCTGAGCAAATTCTACCCTGATCACAGGATACTCATGACTTCTGTAACAACATACTTTTTTTTTCAATTATGATGGTAATATGAGTTCATTGGTGGATGCGGGGGAAATCTACAAAGAAGAAAACAAAAGTGATTCTGTTGTTTCACCAGGCATAGATAACCACTGTTAACATCTTGGTCTATTTTTTTCCATCTTTTTTCTATGTATATGTGCCTGTGCATGTCTATCACTGTGATTGTCTGTGCATCTTATTTGTTCACAAATAAAAAGAGTCTTTATTTATTTATTTATTTTTTGTGATGGAGTCTTGCTCTGTTTTTCAGGCTGGAGTACAGTGGTGTGATCTTGGCTTACCGCAACCTCTGCTTCCTGGTTTCAAGTGATTCTCCTGCCTCAGCCTCCCAAGTAGCTGGGATTACAGACACCCACCACCATGCCTCACTAATTTTAGTATTTTTAGTAGAGACGGCTTTTAAACATGTTGGCCAGGTTGGTCTTGAACTCTTGACCTCAAGCGATCTGCCTGCCTCAGCCTCCCAAAGTGCTGGGATTATAGGCGTGAGCCACCGTCGCTGGTAAAGGTTCTTTAATGTTTAAGGCCCTTTGTGAAAAGGAATACCCACCACTTCATGTACTTTGTTTATCTTTAGATAATTAACAATTCTAAATGTTCACACTACTCATGGTGATTAAATCGAAAATATAAAAAATTAACAAATTAGATTTTCCCAAATATTTAAACATTGATTGTTTATTCAATCATTTATTTATATCAGTAGGACTTATATTTATTTTATTCTTTGGGTTTATTTATTTTTTTGTTATTTTTTGAGACAGAGTCTCGCTCTGTCGCCCAGGCTGAAGTGTAGTGGCTCAATCTCGGCTCACTGTAAACTCTGCCTCCTGGGTTCAAGCTATTCTCCTGCCTCAGCTTCCCGAGTAGCTGGGATTACAGGTGTGCACCACCATGCCTGACTAATTTTTGTATTTTTAGCAGAGACAGGGTTTCTCCATGTTGGCCAGGCTGGTCTGAAACTGCTGACCTCAGGTGATCTGCCCACCTTGGCCTCCCAAAGTGCTGGGATTACAGGCGTGAACCATCTTGCTTGGCCCATATTCTTTGGGTTTATAATTCAATACTATTTTCTTTATTTTGTGGCTCAAACTGTTCTAGCTTTTGGCCAGTGGGAGCACTTTCAGTTGGCTTCTGTGTCCTTGTGGTGGTTTTTATGCCTGCTTCTCTTTAAAGAATGTGGTTATTAGATAATGTAAAATCACATTTGTGGCATACATTATATTTCTATTGGACAACACTGATCTAGACTCTCATGTAAAAGTGTTTGATATTTAGAAAATTCTTTTTTTTTTTTTTTTTGAGACAGAGTCTTGCTCTGTCGCCAGGCACCAGGCTGGAGCGCAGTGGCGCGATCTCGGCTCACTGCAACCTCCACCACCTGGTTTCAAGCAATTCTCCTGCCTCAGCCTCCCGAGTAGCTGAGACTACAGGTGCGCGCCACCACGCCCGGCTAATTTTGTATTTTAGTAGAGGCGGGGTTTCACCATGTTGGCCAGGATGGTCTTGATCTCTTGACCTTGTGATCTACCCACCTCGGCCTCCCAAAGTGCTGGGATTATAGGTATGAACCACTGCAACCGCCCATTTAGAAAATTCTTAACCCTAGGCCCAGCAAGAGGGTCTAAATCAAGCTTGTCTAATCCGAAGCACATGGGCCGCGTGCAGCCCGGGACAGCTTTGAATCGGCCCAACACAAATTCGAGAACTTTCTTAAAACATTATGAGATTTTTTTTTGTAATTTTAGTTTTTACTTTAAACAGTAACATCAGCTGTCGTTAGTGTTAGTGTATTTTGTGTGTGACCCAAGACAAAGCTTCTTATTCCAATGTGGCCCAGGGACACATTTGAATTATCCATGCCTGGATAATTGGACTCCCTGGTATAAACCCTGTGGGCATCATAAATTTTCCATTCAACTAATTTTCCCTCTTTGTTTCGGCTGCTGGGAAGCTCAGTGCAACACTTATCTAGAAACATTTTAGTATACTAGGTTTTCTTTTGGCTATATTTACTTTTTATCTGTTTCTCCATTGCCTCGATTCCCACAATTAGACATTTTTTTTCCTTTTGTAATGTACATAATTTTGTGAAGGCATCTTGAAGAGTCTTCTACAGAATAGGCAGGTTTGTAGAACAATGTCGAGGCTCTGCTGAGACCCCTTGGCCCTTCTTTTTCTTTCTTTTCTTTTTTTTTTTTTTTGAGATGGAGTCTCACACCTTTTGCTCAGGCTGGAGTGCAGTTGTGCAATGTTGGCTCACTGCAGGCTTCACTTCCTGGGCTCAAGTAATCCTCCCACCTCAGCCTCCCAAGCAGCTGGGAGTACAGGCGTGTGCCACCACACCTGGATATTTTTTTGTATTTTTAGTACAGATGGGGTTTCACCATGTTGGCCAGGCTGGTCTCAAACTTCTGACCTCAGGTGATATGCCCTCCTCGGCCTCCCAAAGTGCTGGAATTACAGGCGTAAACCACCACACATGGCTTTGAATCTGCTTTTACTGATGCATGAGTGTGTGGCCTGATCTCCTCTCTAGCAGTGGGCACCTGTAACTCTTTGTAGATCCGGTCTTGGGCTGGTGGAGGAGGCATTGCCTGAGAATTTAAGGGCTCCTCTGGGGCAGCCCTTCACCAATGACTGGTGGAATGTAGGAATGTATAAGCATTGTCCAGGTGCACAGGGGTGGGAGGCAGGGGGATTCAGAGTTGCTTTTTATACTTGGGGTTCCCTGTGGGGCAGGCTGAAGCTATTCTCCATGGGACTCGGCCTGAGATGCCACCTAGCTTGGCTTCTCTGAGAGCACATCCTTCATAAATCACTTGCACACAAAACTCATTTCAATGTCTGCTTCTGGGAACCCGACCTAAGTTAGCCAGTGATACATGTTTAAATATTAAAATAAAAATGAAGAAAATAAGAGGCTCTGTGGATATACTTAGGAATTTAAAGTTGGTTTTTACAGCTTAAGTAAAAACAAACAAACAAAAAAACCAGAATGATGTATCTTGACATATCAGTCTGGAGTCAAACCTTTTTTTTTGAGGCAGAGTCTCACTGTCCACATCTGCCCAGGGTGCTGGGATTACAGGTGTGAGCCACTGCACCTGGCCTGGGGTCAGAACTTTAACAGCAGAAAAGCAGGAGTGGTGCCCCTGTAAATCACGGATGGTCATTCTGTGTTTGGGGAGACTGATGCTGGGTCCCAGGGGTCTTCTGCAGGGGCTGGAACCACCCCAGAGAAAGGGGAGTAGACTTCTGTCCCTCCTTGCTGCACTTCCAAATAGCCCAAGTCAGCCCAGAGGCCAGAACCGTGGGGCAGATCCACGGAAGACGCTGTCCTGTTGCCCCGATCCATCCATCCCAAGCCCAATCCTCACACCAAGGCAAGGTGGGGAGGAGGCAGAGGTTGTGGGGGTGAGGGTGGGTGAGGGTCCTTATGTCCCACAGTGCGGGGGCTGGACCAGGAAGATGAAATTTGGTTTGCTACCCTGAGTAACCACAGAAAGGGTTTCTAGAGCCTCAACTTTCCCGGCAGCTTTAGAGGAAAGTGGGCTTGTCCTCCCACTGCTAACAGCTGGGGAAGTGCCAGTGTGCGCGCTGCTCCAACAGCTCAGAAGTCCTGGGAGCTTTTAAAAATTTCCCAGTCCAGGTTCTACCTCCTGGGCTCCAGCCTCCCGCAGAAAGACAGAAAGCAGAAGGCAGACTGCTCGGTTCTTCAAAGTAGCTCAGGCAGACCCGATGACAGCACTGGCCTGTGGGTAGATTCCCTGCAGAGCCAGCCTGCTTCTCCCAGCAGGGGCACCACCTGGTGGCGGCACTCTATGGGATGGGCTCTCTCTCTCTCTCTCTCTGCTGGGGTGTGTGTGTGTGTGTGTGTGTGTGTGTGTGTATGTGTGTGTGTGTTTGTGTGTTTAGGTGGAGGGTAAGGGGGGTGGGGAGGGTATTTACCCTCTGCAGCCTCAGGCTTCCCTGGGAAGCCACTGCCTTGGACTTGACATTTGCTGGCTTGGCTGGGGCCCTGTGGCCAGATGTCAGAATTCAAGCCCTGTGCTTAGGGCTTGTGCAACCTTAGACACTAAATGTCTCTAAGTCTGCTTCTTATCTGTAAAAGGAAGATCAAAGTACCTAGATCTTTGGGTTCTTTGTTAAAAATAAATGAGATTATGCTTTGGATTCCCAAGAAACAGATCCTGAGAGATTCAGATGTAAGTGGTTTGAGATGTGACTCTGGGGAAAACCACTTGGGGAGAGGGATGTGAGCCAGGAGTAGGGAAGAAGATGGCAAGAATGACTTATCCAGCAAGCAAGCGTTTTGCTACTGAGGGCACCTGCACACTCTCCCTTTCAGTAGGACCTTGACTGAGGAGCGAGGGAGCTTGGGTATTTATCCACAGATTCCCATCAGTCACTGTCGGAGGGCCGCTCCTGGGGTGACTTAACGCCTCAGCTCTCTCACTTATTTGGTACTTGGGCATGGTGGGCACCAACAACCAGAGAGGGTCCTCAGATAGATTCAGAAATGATGGCATTTCGAAGTTGGGCCAACATGTATGGAAATGGTAAGTGGGAGGGGGGATGGCTGGGGCACCACCAAAGTCTTCTACAGGCATGATTAAAAATTCTCAGAACATAGTAACATTTCAATAAATAATAGCTATTTATAATAGTACACATCAGTGGTCCCCGCCAAAGTGTGATGCAGCTGATAACCTAGACGCAAGTCCAGAAAGACTGCGAGCCATGGGAGCGCTAGGCCACGGCAGCCTGCAAACAGGGTTTGGTGTCCCCTTATTTATTTTTATTTTTTGAAACAGAGTTTCACTCTTTTTTGCCCAGGCTGGAGTGCAATGGCATGATGTCGGCTCACAACCTCTGCCTCCTGGGTTCAAGTGATTCTCCTGCCTCAGCCTCCTGAGTAGCTGGGATTACAGGCATGTGCCACCACGCCTGGCGAATTTTGTATTTTTAGTAGAGACAGGGTTTCTCCATGTTGATCAGGCTGGTCTTGAACTCCCGATCTCAGGTGATCTGCCTGCCTCAGCCTCCCAAAGTGCTGGGATTACAAGCATGAGCCACCACCCCCAGCCTGTGTCCCCTCATTTATGGACAGGGAAATTGAGGCTCACGGAGCATGAGAGCTTTGTTGAAGGTCAAGGCGCCGATCGTACTAGTGTTGATCTCCTTCAGGAGGTGCTGCTGCTCTCGTCAGTCCAGAACTGTAAAGAATTTTCATCCTGTGTCTGTGTTAAAATGTGCTCTCTCTGAGCGCCACCATGATTGCGCAGAAATTTGTTTCTATCTGTTAAATGTCAAGGCTGAATCTTTTATGTTCTGCCCTGGGTCTGTGCCCGATAATGAACTCCATCCAAGCCCTGTGGCTGCCTTCAGCCCACGAGACTCATTGGAGCAAAAAGAACAATTCTCAGTGGCAGGAGAGACTGAGGGAATTGTCTTATCACTCTTTTCCTGCCCGACTCAGACCTGAGAGAAAAGAAGAGGGAATTGGCAGAAATGGACGGTGGCGGGGCCCCTCTCTCGCTTGCTCCCTGAAGTCACACTTGCATGGAATTTGGGAGTTTGCTGGCCCAGGGGTGCCGCTTCGGGTCCACTGGGAGTGGAAACCCGGGGATCCATTGCCTGCCTCATGGCAGGGCATCAAGTCCGCTCCCAGCTCTCCTTTCTGAACAACACGGCCGCATCTGTCAGTGCCGGTGACAAAGGAGAGAGAAGCCTCAACTCCCTCCTTCATATTGCACGAGGCCATTCTGTAGCTCAAGCAGGAGAAAAGCCCAGGAGTGGGGTGGCGTAGCCGGAGGTCACCACAGGGAGCCTGTGCATCAGGGTGTGCAGGCTCCTTCTGGGTCATTCCACTGGGAGGGTGACAAAACTCATCTTTTATGACCCATGTTCAGTTCTCAGTTGGAGTCAGGCAAACCTTTCCCTTATTATTTCAAAGATGTTTTTAAAAATTGTGCCGGGCGTGGTGGCGTGTGCCTGTAGTCCCAGCTACTCAGGAGGCTGAGGTTGGAGGATTGCTTGAGCCCAGGAGTTCTGGGCTGTAGTGCACTATGCGGATTGGTGTCCACACTAAGTTTGGCATCAATATGGTGACCTCCCAGGAGCGGGCGACCACCAGGTTGCCTAAGGATGGGTGAACTGACCCAGGTCAGAAACGGAGCAGGTCAAAATTCCCGTGCTGATCAGTAGTGGGATCGCACCTGTGAACAGCCACTGCACTCCAGCCTGGGCAACATAGTGAGACCCCATCTCTATAAAATAATAATAATAAATTGTGGTACAACATACATAACATGCAACGTTAAAGGATATGATTTGGTGGCATTAATTACATTCACAATGTTGTGAAGCCATCACCACTCTCTGGTTTCAAAACTTTTTCATCACTCCAAACAGAACCAACTAAGCTACAAGATAGTCCTGGGGGAGCCAGGACTCCAGGGGGTACACGTGTTTCTTAAGGACTGTGGAGAGGAAGTAAACCCTTAGGTACATTTTCTTTTAAAATTGTGACAACAATACCTTTGGGAGAGGTACTGTTGTTATTCCCATTTTACAGAAAAGGAAACTGAGGCCTAGAAAGCAGCTGGCCAGTGTCAGGGCTAGTATTTGAAACGGACTAGTCTGGCCTCACTGGGCACCACCTCTACCCCACCTGGCTGGTCCCACCTCTCACTCCATTCTGTTGGAATCATTCTGTGAGCTAAAATGTCAAACAATTTTGGCCCCTTGACTTCCCTTTAAAGGGAATTGGTAGGCTGAGCTGAATCTGCAGGGCTTTTGCCATCTCATCTGGCAGATTAAGTGTGATGCGGGGGCTCCAGAATGAGGGGGATGTGAATTGTAATGAACACGGGCTCATTTGAGCCTGGAATCGGGCCAGTCATGGATCTACCTTGAGAAAGGACTTGGGGAGCTGTATGAGTCTGGCTGGGGCATTCCTGGGGTGGCAAGGCCTACCTGGAGGACCCCACATCTGTTTGCTGCTTCAGCACAGGAGAGACTCTTTGAGGAGATGCAAACCTGGAGAGACCCTTCCCCACACTGAAGGATCAGAAACCATGATGGGTCCTTGTCTCAGTGCAGCGGCAGAGCCTGTGGCCCCAGCCCTATGCGGTGCCTGGACTCTCCATTGCAGCAGGGTGGTCAGAGGGGAGGCAGAAGGCCCTGAGAAACCTCCCTCTCTACATCCCCAGGGCCCAGACTGAACCAGAGTGAACCAGACTCTAGGCAGTAGGAGAGGGGATGCTTGCAAAAGATCAATAACAACAGCCCTGGAGATTTTCAACAATCAATATTAGTAAACCTCACTCATGAAACACTTTCTATGTGCCAAGGAGCACCCTAGGGGTTCTTCATAATTACTCTTCCCAACTCTCATGCTGCTGGGTAGGAATTATTTTCTGTGTTTTACAGATGAGGAAGAGAATGCCCAGCAAGGTAAAATGTCAGAGCTAAGATGCTAACAAACTCAGGTCTGCCATGCCCAGACCCTTGTTTCTTTCCCTCCTTGTACCTGAAAACTCTTCTCAGCACCAGGGGAGGTGCATCAGGGAGCGGCTCTGTTGAGGCTGCTGGGGTGCATGTGTGTGGGGTAGGAGGTGGATCTGTGACATCCTGGGTGAAAGACAGTGGAGAGAGGGCTTCTCTGGCATTGCTGATAGCTGCCTGGATCTCCTGTTTCTCTGGGCTGGCTCTCTGGCAACGAGGTGGGAAAGCACACCTGTATCTGCCCTCAGGTGCTCTAAACCCAGGTGAGGGTTCACAAAGCGACCGGAGCAGCTGCTGTTTCCTGGCAAATGCCTATCTGGAGGGAGTGTCACTTGGTGACAGGAACGCCAGTTCCCACAGAGGTGTTGGGGGCTCTTAAAATCCCCTGAAGTTTATTCAGGTCGGCCACACAGGAAATGTCCCCAATGTTTTTTGAGCCTGGGCTGGAAGCGACATGGAAGGAAACCACAGGAACACAGGTTTTCTCATAATGCAATTCAACAGAGCGTCCTCGAGGGCCTGTTTGTGGGCACATCCCTGAGACACCAAGATGGTAAAATTCCAGGATTCTCTCCACACCCAGGGAGGACATCCCAGCTGCACCACTGTGCAGTTTGGAGGTACAGCCCTCATTAGATTGCTGTGAGGATTTGGAAGGTCAAGTTCCTGGCATCTACCACCCATGCTAAAACCTCCTGCTTAGAGCATGATATTCAGTGTTAACTGACAAAAAAGTCATTTTAAAAATGTGAAACATTTCTTATTTCTTATTTACCTCATTGACTTGAAAAAAAATCTTTACTCCATGACCCTGGTCATTTGAATAGAAAATTGCAAAAATTGGCTGGGCGTGGTGGCTCACGCCTGTAATCCCAGCCCTTTGGGAGACCGTGGCAGGCGGATCACAAGGTCAGGAGAACGAGACCATCCTGGCTAACACAGTGAAACCCTGTCTCTACTAAAAATACAAAAAACTAGCCAGGCATCATGGCACACACCTATAGTCCCAGCTACTCAGGAGGCTGAGGCAGAATCGCTTGAATCCCGGAGAAAAGGTTGCAGTGAGTGGAGACTGCGCCACTGCACTCCAGCCTGGGCGACAGAGCGAGACTCCGTCTCAAAAAAAAAAAAAAAACAAGTAAAAATCATAATGATTTCATAGATTATTAGAGCAATACAAAAAGCCAGTTTAGGCAATCCAGGGCAAAACACATTCTGATATCTTAAGCATCCTCTTTTCTTACTTGTACATGTTTCCCCTTCAAATCACTCAGAAAAGCGAGAGGCTTGGCCTCTATTTCAGTCCACCTGCTGGAAAAATCCTCGAGGGAAGTGTCTGTGGTGGATGTGGTCTGACTGGGCCTGGAAGATGGGGAGGGAAAACCTGAACACAAAACTGCAGGCCTGGGAGGGACTGGAGCCTCACCTGCCCCAAACCCCTTGTTCAGGAGAGGCAGAAACGGAAGCTTGAGCCACAGCCAAATGGCTCATTCATGGCAGGGCAGGTTCTGCAAGCCGGTGTCCTGTCCCATTCTCTGGCATTGCTGACAACTGCCTAGATCTCCCGTTTCTCTGGGCTAGGTTTCACCAGTCTGCTGGTGACCTCAGCACATTCCCTAATACTGAGGGGCTCCCCTTATAATGCACATACTAGGGAGCCAGGACTTTGCACACAATGGAAGATGGCAGAGACTTCTGACCTCATCAGGGAGAGCCAGCTGCACCTCAGTGGGTCCCAGTGCAGGACACCAGAGACAAGACCACCCAGCCAGATCTTCCCAAGACTGGCAAGGCCTGGAGGTCAGCATTGTTGGCTGGAAAGGGAGTGGAAACTTCGATGGGCACATTGAAGCTTTGTGTCTTCTGGGCATCCCCCACCCCACCATTGGTGGGAATGGGACCAAAGAGCACTGTGAGGTCTGCAGTGAATGCTGTGGGCACCCCGTCCACATTCCTTACACAGCTGCTCTGAGTGGAGGCTGCAGTCTTGTCTCAGCTGCCTCCCCTTCCAGAGAGCTGGGCCCAGCTAAATGGAAGCTGCCAGGGAGGCTGTGCCGACCCCTCTACCCAGAATTTGGTCAGTGATGATTAAAATGAGAATACAAAAGACCAGCCCTTTGCCTCAAGGTGGAGCAGCTACGGTGCAGGGTCTGCTCCAGAGGATCCCCTGGGGTCAGGGGAACGGAGACCACTTTCTTGCTTTGCTCCTTACCCTGCCCCATCCTGCTTCCCTCACCCCCCTTCTCCTGAAAGCATCCCGCAATTCATCACTTGGATGAGACTCTCCATCTCAGGCTCAGCTTCTAGGGAACCCAGACTAAGTTGCGATCCATTCTGGAAGACCTTAACACTTTCCACTGTGAGTGCTGCTGAATACGTTTTGACCCATTGGTGGTTCCTGTCCCTGGTGATTCCCTGACCTCTGACCAGATCTTTCCCTCTCTGGGGAGCCTCTGGATGTTCTGACTTCAGAGGAGTGTCTGGCTGCAGCCTTAACTCGGCCATGTGTTGTGACAGCTCTTGGGGCAGCATTACACCGGAGCAATATCCTTCCTGCTTATTGGATCTCAGAATTCATTTTCAGAACAAAGACATCAAATCAATCCAGGAAATACAAAGGCATTCCGCAGTTATGACTTGAGACGAATAGAGTTGTTCATCCTGTAAAGCTGTGTTCCATTCCTTATCAGCCTCGTCTGAAACCTCAGACACAAAAGCAGAGATGTTTCAGCCAGGAGGGGCAGAAAGTTTGGTCTGTTTGATATGTGTCTGGAGATGATAAACTTGGGAAGGGAAATATAGCAGATCCAATCCTCCCTCCCCCGTCTCCATTAGGTCTTTGGCCTTGAAAGATTTCAATATCCTGTGCAGCTGATGTCTGATCCACACATCAAAAATGCAGCCTTCACACACCTGCTGAGAGAAGCCCTCTATGACCTTCTGCAGAGGGAGGGAACTGCCAAAGAGCTGCTGAGTGCAGGAATACAGGGTGCTAAGAAGGAAGTACCCGCTTTGGAGCTAAATATGCATAAGATATGCATTTGAATACCCATCGATAAATATCGGCCATACTCACTTGTGGGTGCTGGGATTATTGGAGATACTGATTCATTTGTTTTATGAATGGTATTCTCTAATTCTTCTATAACACTGGTCTAGTAAACAAATGCAAGTTTTTAAAGCAGTTATGTACAACACAGTTCTTTTTTTTTTTTTTTGATATGGTGTTTTGCTCTTGTCACCCACGCTGGAGTGCAATGGTGCAATCTCAGCTCACTGCAACCTCTGCCTCCCGGGTTCAAGCAATTCTCCTGCCTCAGCCTCCCAAGTAGCTGGGATTACAGGTGCCTGCCAGCACACCCAGCTAATGTTTGTGTTTTTAATAGAGATGTGGTTTCACCATGTTGGCTAGGCTGGCCTCCAACTCCCAACCTCAGGTGATCCACCTGCCTCAGCCTCCCAAAGTGCTGGGATTACAGGTGTGGGCCACCACCCCTGGCCAGTTCCATTTTTTAATATGAATAATTACTCATGGTCACACACACACACGTGTAAAACAAGACTGTAACTACACGCACAAAAATGTCTGCAGGGCTTAGTTTTGGGTAGTTGGAAGGTGTGTGTTCTTTTCTTTCTTTTTTACTTAGCAAAGTTTTCTACGACTTCAGGCAATGCTGTATAGTGAAGCATCCTTCCTCAGTCACTGATGGGCCTACATGGTGTTAACCAGCACAGGTCCACTGCAGGGACATGGTGATGACCTTGAGCAGCATGGTGGGAAGTGCCTCTCAGGCTGAGTGAGACACTGGAACGCAGTGATCCAAGGAGAGGTGATGGAGCTTGTCCCTTGGGATAGCTCTGCAGGAGGGAAGCCAGCAGAACCTGCTCCCAGCCACCAGGCAAGCTCCTGCCTGCATGCCGCTCCTGCCTGGAGCCTTCCCGTGGAGGGTCCTTCATGCATGTTCTCTCCCCATTCTCCCCCTGCCTCAGCCTCTGGCTCCAGGGCATCCGCCCCATTCTCCCCTGTGCCTTTCTGTGGGAGCATTTGGGTCTCTTATTTTGTATGTGTGCAGGGGGATGAGGAAGGGGATCATCTTTCTGTTCTTGGAGCTGATGTTTCAATTCTCTTTTCCTTCTCTCCTCTTAGTTACTGTTTTTCCTTCTATTTCCTTTGCTTCTTTCCTCTCCAGTCCAAAGGAATAATTAGTAATCATATTCATTATTACCACTATTTTCCATTGTAGGCCTCCCTCAGCAGCTGCAGAGTTATCTAGAAACCCAGGAGGGAAGATAGGGCTTAATGTTAAATTCTATGGTAAGAAAATCAGCATCTATCTTGCCAGAATACATAATACATGGAATTAACTTGAGCCAGGGAATTCCTGATGATCATAAATGTTCTGAAATAAGATTCCAAGGTACTACCATAGCAAGACCTTCTCAATAGAAAGTTCTAGATCCTTACACAGTGTGGATCATGATTTAAGTCCAGAATGGCTACCATAGAAGGCAGCCCTACAAGTAGGCTGGAAATCACAAATGTTACCCGCTGGGATAGAAAAGTGCATTGGTAACAGTGGTGGCTCAGAGGAGCCCGGAGTGCAGCTATCGCAAGGGGGGTCTGGGGGGTTCTGTTAGGTTTTAAACAAGTTTCTCGAACCTGCAGCCACTTGACCTCTAGATTGGGGTTGGGGTGTTTAGGGGGTTGGAAAGAAAGGGCCAGCAGCCTTCCCTCCCGTGCCCACTGACCCTCAGGAAGCCTGATAGGACTGCCAGTAGCCCAGCAGGGACTCTAATCATAGAACAAAAGGGGTCCTGAGGGGCCCCCGGAGGGTATGTGCCAAAAAAGCTTGCTGGGAGGCATATCGTCTCCATAGTCAAAATGAGGCCTTGGCATGTTATCAAGATGCCAATCATTTTGATTTTTATCACTGATCCTGTGAAAGCACACAAAAGAATGCCTATTTGGCAGCACAGAAGCTTACTCTAGTGCTTCGAGACACAGTTCTGGGAATGCTCAGGCAATAAGAATGCCAGGAAAATACTAAGGGTGAGATGAGGAGAGAGGCTTTTAATTGTCCTGAGAGAGCAGCCGTGCCACCTGTCCTCAGACGACCACAGGAAATCCCAGCCCTCCTCAAAATAACCATGGGCCGTGTCCCATCCTGGGGTGTGGCAGAAAGCATCCAGTGTCAGCGCAGGCTCAGAGGATGCCGAGGCTGGGAGGAGAAGGCACAGTGGCCGGACTGATTGGGCTGAGGGTTATGTGATCTTGATAGCTGGAAGTGAGGAGCAGAGAAGGCAGCCTCTTAGAAAGACCAGAAACAGAAGGTTGCGGCGAAAAGCGTGGGGGTCTGCCTGTCTGCAGAGACCGTGGCTTTAGAGAAAACAGCAGGAGCTGACCAGGGACACTGTTACTGTGTGGGGAATGGAGAAAAATTTTGTGAACTTAAGTTACTCTCCAGACACGGTGACTCACACCTGTAATCCCAGCACTTTGGGAGGCCAAAGTGGGCGGATCCTTTGAGGTCAGAGTTCGAGACCAGCCTGCCCAACATGAAACCTGTCTCTACTAAAAGTGTAAAATTAGCTGGGCGTGGTGGTGGTCACCTGTAGTTCCAGCTGCTCGGGAGGCTGAGGTAGGAGAAGGGCTTGAACCTGGGAGATGGAAGTTGCAGTGAGCCGAGATTGCGCTACTGCACTCCAGTCTGAGGAAGAGTGAGATGCTGGCTTAAAACAAAACAAAACAAAACACAAGTGTAAGTTACTTAGAGCTGATGGGAGACAGCAGGACCAGAGGAATGAGCTTCTTGAAAATGTCTGAGAGCTGGAGGCAAGTTGGAAACTTGTACTTGGGGTAAGAACCAGAGAAAGGGCCAAGAACAAGAAGCCCCGCAGAACGGAGCCCCAGTGAGGAGGATCTGCAGACTTTAGGCATCTCCTCATGTGTGGAGCCTGCACGAAGCAGTTTTGCCCTAAAACCAAAGGCCTAGCAAGGAAGAGCCAAGAAGGGAAAGTGATGTCTGGTAAGTGCCTGCCCACAGTGAATGCAGTAAGAAAGCCGCGCACCAGTTGAAGGCTTGTTCCCCAGCAGTCTCACACATGGTGAAGGGGTTCGACACTCCCAGCCCAGAATGAGCCCTGTGTTGCACTGGGAGAGATGTCCCAGAAGAAGCGCAGCAGAGCTGGGAAGGGCGAAGGCACTGTCTAAAGAGCAGGGCTGCCCTGGGGTGGCGTTGGGAACAGAAGATCTACCAGTAAGAGACCAGGGGGAAGTCAGGAACAGGCCCCACTGAGCACCCATGGCAAGGTGCACACAAGGGCACCTCTGTCATCCCTGCCTTTTCCTAGTGGCTTCTCTGGCCTGAGGAAAAGATTTAGCTGTAAACTGAATATCATTTACATTGCTCTTAACTCTCCCAATCCTTTTAGCTCAAAACCTCTTCATCTAGCTGGGAAATGAAGGATATTGGCCCCCAGTGAAAGGAGAGAATAGGAGAGTGAAGACCCACCCTCTTCCTGCCCCTGATGTTAATATGTTTGGAGGAGGGGCTAGGCCAGGTGAGCTGAGATGCTTGTTCTGACACACTCTCGTTTCTCCCCATTTTAATTCTAACTATTCTTCCATCCCTCAAGATTCCTAGACCATGGGGATCCAGAGTGCAAATCTTCCAGATTAAGTTCCTTAGGGATCTCCCCTCCCCTAACTTTGGAAAACTACCAGGCTGATACCACCATGGTCTGTAAAATGCCCCAGGAGCAGCGGATGGCTTCCAGCAATGGTCAGGTGGTTTGGGTGCCAGAAGAGGAGGGTCTAGAGCCAGCACTTCTAGAATGATCCTTTGTCTACTCATCAAACCAAGTCCTGGAATTCTTCTGGGTGGCCCACAGATCTCACAGGTATGGTGGTGCTGGAAGTCGTGGTTATCATTAATGTTGCTCACTGATGCCAGTTTTTCCTCTCCCTCCAGCCACCGGGAAATGTGAACTCCTGGGTCTCCTCGTGATGGCTGGGGCCACACGACAGTTCTCATCATGAGCAGAAAGGAACTTCCTGCCTGGAGCATTGAATTGGCAGTGAGACCCTCCAGAATTTGCTTCCTTCTACCTAAATGATGGTGGCCACCTTGCCGAGTCAGAGTCCCCATAACCTGGATCCCTGAGTGATTCCAAAGTGCAGAACTCCTGCCACCTTTGGACATGTAACATGAGCAAGGAATAAACTTTTCGGTTTTTTTTTTTGAGACAGAGTATTACTCTGTCACCCAGGCTGGAGTGCAGTGGTGTGATCTTGGCTCACTGAAACCTCTGCCTCCCAGGTTCAAGCAATTCTCCTGGCTCAGCCTCCCAAGCAGCTAGGATTACAAGTGCGCACAACCATGCCTGACTAATTTTTATATTTTTATTAGAGATGGAATTTCACCATGTTAGCCAGGCTGGTCTCGAACTCCTGAACTCCTGACCTCAGGTGATCCACCCACCTCAGCCTCCCAAAGTGCTGGGATTACAGGTGTGAGCCACCGTGCCTGACCTGGAATAAACCTTTCTTGCACAAGCCACTGGAAGCTGGAATTGCTTATTATTGCAGCATAACCTGTCGTATACTAACTGATAAGGTGATGTGAGGGGGAAAGAAACAAGGCATCCTCCTTTGATATGTATATCAAAAAAAAGTGATTATTAAACAAGAAGTGACATTAGGGTAAATTTCCCATATCATCATTGATTCTGGTTATTAGAGAACTATCCAGATGGAAGAGAAAAAGTGGAAATGTGTGATCTATGTAAAAGAAATGCAAATGAGAAGCATTTATGTGATGTGCTCCTCATATGTGCCTAATGACCACATGGCTAGAACAACTCTGCATGTCGTTAGGCAAATTGCCTGTCACAGGTGGAGTTCCTCAAGAAGCAGGCTGGGAGACAGAGATCAGTGTGCAAGAGGCTTATTAAGGAGTGTGGATTAAGGCCTGTGGAAGGGGAGGAATGGAAGGAAGCAGACATGGACAGAGGGAGTAGTTCAACTGCATGCAGTCTCCATGGACACCTCAGCCAGCCCTGAGGGGAGTCAGTTCTGAATGGAAGAGGTGTGGGTGCTGGAGGGTAGGTGGAGGATCCTTCAGAGCTGTCCCAGGTTGTGGCCAGAGGGCTGGGTCTTTCTGCCCTGTCTTAATCAGTCATTGGATGTGGTGCCCCAGGTAGGAGGTGTGGCTTTGGGTAGGGTGGTCTTTTTGGCAAGCCCCAAAGGAGACTAAAGTGTTCAGATCTGGGACTGGGCGCAGCTCTCTTGATGAATGTAGAAAACTCAGAAAGGCAGCCTTTGGCAGCAGCTAGATATTACACAATAAGGATGCATCCTCCCCAGGGGTAAACTTTCTCTCTGGAGAAGCAAAAATAATGGAGAATGATGATTTATCCTGGGGACTCAGCTATATCATTGGCAGCTCAAGCTGTCCCATGAAGCTTTATGAATGGGCTGGAATCTGGGGGTGCCATGTACACAGGTACACGGGCTAAAATGGCACACTTCTTTTCCTGTCAGAAAAGAACTCCTGAGTAACCCTTAGTAAATTACATGTTGGGAAGCATTTCATTACTGAGATGATGCAAATCAGACTGACTAGAAAATATAGACCCCACAGCTAAGCTTGTCAAGGCCTGACTTCCTTTACCCAGTGGACGACTCCAACTGAACAAGATCAAAAAGACCTACAGGCTGTGTCCTCACCTTCTAGGACTAACAGTCCATCAGTGATACACACACACACACCCCACACACACACACAGAACCCAGAGCACACATGCCCACATGCAGACTCCACTGGCAATTCTGAAAATCAATAGATGTTGATATTTCGTCCCCCCGCCCCCTGCCAAAATGTAGCCATTAAGGTTCATATATATAAAGTTCCCTTAAGTGCCTGAGTGTCTCATTTAAAATTAATGCTATCAGGTTCCTTTGGATTTGTAGCTACACAAAATCTGACAGTGACCAGGGTAGGGTGGACCTTGAGCAGTGAGCTCCTAATTCTCCTGGGAAAAGAAATTTCTAGTGATGAACAATAGCATTCAGGGAGGCAGAAATCCTAGATTTAGTCTCAGTTCTGCCTTGTATAGCTATGTGAGTATAGGTAAGATGCTCAACCTCTCTGAGCCATAGCATCCATCTTGGAAAAACGCAGGCAGAGTGATTACATGTGTGTGGTACAAAGAATACATAACGTGCCTTCAGAGTTATAAGTGCTATGATTATGTTAAAATTGATCAAGGTTAGCAAATTATTGATTTTTTTCTTGTTAGTTACCAAAGGGTTGGAAAATGGTAATGTTTACAACTTACGAAGATGAATACGCCACCCTCTCCCCTCTCAGGGGCTGGTCCCTACTGCAGATATCTTAGGATCACAAAGAGCCAGAGGGGCAGCTGAAGCTTCGGGGCAATGACCCAGCCTCTCCTTCAGCCAGATTCCTGGGAAAATAAGCATCCCATTTATTTAAGACATCTCAAGATAAAAGGAGGCAACCTACATTTGACAGTTTCATTCCATAAGAATACATCAGAATGCCTTGGAGGGCATGTGAGAACACAGATTGCTAGGCCTTATCCCAGAGTTTCTGATTCTGTAGGTGCTAGTTGGAGCCTAAGTTTGGCGTCTCCAAGTTTCCAGGTGATGCTGATGTTGCTGGTCAAGGGACCATGCTTTGAGAACTATAGCTCTAGAATAATCTCAGATATTCTTGCAAAAATGAGGAAGAGATGGAACAAGGGAAAGCAGCTTTCAAAGTCCCTTAAAAAGGCTTTTAAAATAATTTTAAATATTAAGTCTCTTTAAGGACTTTTTACTTACTCTTCTGAAAACCTGGAAGAATCTTGAACTACTGCACAGCAGACACTGTAACATGGAAACCAAGAGTGAAGAAAGTGGTGTGATCATTAACTACTTATCCCCCAAGAGTTTATCTTTTTTAAAAATCGAAATACCAGAATAATATCTTAGGTTTTAAAAGCAGCTTTCGGAATGTGCTCATCTGCTAAAGTTCATGCATATGAAAAGAAATCTATATGCCTTTTAAAGTGAGTCAGTTTCGTGAAAGCCATCCGAGCTCAGAGGAACTACTGATTTTACCATTTTAACACTTGCCTGGGTGTTTTGCAGAGCTTGGAACAGCGAGTAAAAAGTTAAATAATGTAAAACTGTGTTTGCCACAGTGACAGGTACAGGTAACAGGTGGGGGTGAGTGGGCACTGGGGGCCAGTGTGGTGAGATGCAAGACAATCGCCATCAGGGCAAATAATACGGTTTCCATCTCCTATCTCTCACAGCCAGGTAAGGGAGACAGAAGTTACCCTTCTCTAACTTTTCCGAGATTCCCTCGCTCCTGCTTTAGGGTAACATCTTGCCATTCTTGGATTCTCTTTCCCAAATCAAACAAAGAAAAAGCTACATACACATCTCTGGAGGAAAATGTCTGTATTAAAAGCCAAAAAACCACATAAGTACAAGAAGAAACGCCCACTAGGCCACGTCACTGGATAGATTGACTTGGAAAAGGTTCATAAAGTTCATTTTCATTGGTAACAATATATCGGTGTTAAATCCTTCCCCTAATTTTAAATAAATTAAAAAACAACAAATCTCAAATACAACTATGTTCAGATACAAAGAGCTTCTCTTACTACAGCAATAGCAATTTAATCTTTTTGTTTTGTATATTTTTTTACTAAAACTTTCATTTAAAACAGTTATTAAATATATAAAACAAATACACAGGATTTGGTCATTTTCTGCCATGAATCTAGGGCACGTGGGTGCAGGGAGGGAGTCCGGCAGGGGGATGCAATCGAGGGGAAAGGGCCCCATTTCCCTCCTCTCCGTCTTCGGAGCTGAGATCCCACCCTCAGTCCAAGGGCTTACACCTGCTTTTCGGGACTGGAAGCGCAGCACAAACCTTGCTTTTCAAAGGCGCTGGGGCCTCTCGGCGGCCCCATCCCGGGAAGAGGAACGAACGATAACTACAGCACGAAGCACACCGGCCGAGTCTCCGGCGGGAAAGGTGCCCGCGCGCGCGGACACAGGACGGACACAGGGCGGAGCGGAGCGGGTCACTTGGTGGCCACCCCCGAGGTGACGGCCGCGGCGGCGGCGGCAGCAGCGGCGGCGGCGGCGGCGGCGGTGGTCCCCGCGGGCACGGCGGCAGGGGTGGCTGCGGTGGCGCTGGCGGTGGTCCGGCGCTGCTCCATGCCGTTGGGCAGGAAGCCGGCGATGATGGGCACCGGCCAGATGAGGGCGGCCACGCTCCACACCACAATGACCAGGGTCATGAAGCAGGCCACCAGCGTGGACTCGATGGGCTTACGGTTCAGCCGCCAGCCCGGCTCGCCCTGCAGCTCCTCCAGGCTGAAGTCCAGGCAGCAGAAATGCAGTGGCTCGCCCTGCAGCCACAGCGGCCCGGGCGGCTCGGCCGCGGGGTAGGCGGGCAGCGCGGTGGGTGCCCCGGCTGTGGCGGCGGGGCTGGGGGCGGCGGCGGGCCGGAGGCGGCCGGGGCGGCGGCCGCGCACCCAGCCGCAGCCCACGCAGAGGCGCAGGTCCTGCTGCGCGCCGCCCGCCGCCAGCCCCAGGTGCTCGATGAGCAGCGGCGGCCCGACGCGGTGGAAGGCGGCGGCGAAGAAGGCGCGGCCGTGCGCGTTGGTGGAGAAGAGCAGCAGGTCGCACTGGAAGCCCCGCGGGCGGCCCCAGCGCACGAGCAGCGAGCTCAGCATCTGCCGCTGCACGCTGATGTTGCACGGCGCCGCCGCCGCCGCCTCCTCCGGTCCCGGGCGCTCGGGGGGTCCGGGGGCCGCCGAGGCCAGCAGCCGCGGGGCGATGGGCTCGCCCGCGGAGGACGCGTTGATTGAAGCGTTGGGGGGCACCCCGAGGAGGCCGGGCGCGTCCGCGGCCCCGCCGCGGACGGGCGGCAGCGGGCAGGCGGCGGCCAGCAGCGCGGCGAGCAGGGGCAGCATGGCCTGCGGCGGGCGCCTACGCGCGCGAGGCCGGCGGCGGCTGCATGGCGAGCGGGCGACGGGCCGGCGAGCGGACGGTGGGACTTCGGGAGCCGGCGGCCGGGCGCAGTGCGGGCGCCTGCCAGTCCGCGGGGGCGGCGCGGAGGCGGTGGCAGCGGCTGGCTCGGCTCAGGGATCTCTCCAGACCCGGCTGCGTCTGGGCTTCCCCGCCGCCCCCGGCGCCGGGGCCCTTGGACGGCCGGGCTGCTCTGCGGCGCCGGGTGCTCGCCCAGAACAGGATTCCCCGGCTCGGCTCCGCCTCCCGCGCGCCCCGCCCTGCCCCGCCCTCCGCGCGCCCGGCTCGTGGGACTCGCGGGGAGGGCAGGGTTCCACGCGCCGGGACTGGGAAAGGAATCGCCGGGGCGGGCCCGCGTGCGGGCGGGAGGGAAGCAGGGCTGGGTGCGGGGGCGCGGCGGAGAGCGGATCGCCCGGGGTGCGTGCTTGCGTGCGGGCGGGGAAGCCTGCAGACGCACCCCGGCACCCCGGGCGCCCCCGCGCTCTGGGCGAATCGCAGCAGGGGGAGGCTCGAGGGCCCGGAGACCATCCTTTTGTCAGGCCTTAGGGGAGCTAAGCTGTCTCGCTTTAGCGCTACCGAACCTCGTTTGTTTTACAGAAAGGGAAACTGAGGCCCAGAGAGGTGAAAAGGCATCGCTAGGCCAACCCACGAGCCAGAAACAACTCCGCGCCAGTAGTTCTTTCTGCCTTTTCCCGGTGTCTCTTATCTCGAATCTGTAGAGTTTAGCTGGTTTTCTATGGCTCCAGCACAGTAGACTCACTTGGGATTCTTCTCACAGCAAGCGAGGAAAATTCCAAGAGCTCTGTGGAGTTTCAAGTGGAGAGTGGCTGGCTGGGGGGAATGTGAGCCCTGAAGCGCTGTCGCCTGGGAGTCCTGCCTGGGAGGACACCGGTCCTGACAGGTTGGGTGAGCACACGTTCATGAAAGAGTTGTAGGTTAGAACCCAAGTTGTAGGTTAGCACATCAAGAGGCAGTTCATCCCCTTTGGGATAATATACGGGATGAGGGCTGCCGAGAATAACATGTCGAGAAATCAGATTTGTCATATTTATGTTGAAAAGTACTTTCCTAGTAGTTCGGCCCCTCGCACTTGGAAACAAACTTCATGGACCCGTCTCATTCTCATCATTCTTTAGGGAACATGTATATTGAATTATTATCTATTTTATTTTAGTTTGAAATCCTTGTATTCCATGAGCACCAAGTATTCCTGATTCGGAGAGCGGAGGGTTGGAAGAAGCAGAGACAGGCCTCAACCAAACGGCCCTCCCTCTAAACCAGCTAATCCTTCTGAAAGGTCTGCCAAGAATCCAGCTACATTGCGAGGCATCCTGGCTGGTTACTTTTCTGGAAGCTTTTGTCCATTGTTTTCCAGCAATAAGTAAAAATAGGACTGAGAATATTGCAAAAGTAGCTTCAAAATAAAGCTCCCCAGCTTATCCCACCTCTTGCCAGCTAAGCAAGCCATTATTCTTCTTTTGTTTGTTTGTTTTTTTAAATTTTTGAGATGGGAGTCTCACTCTGTCGCCCAGGCTGGAGCGCAGTGGCACGATCTCGGCTCACTGCAACCTCTGCCTCCTGGGTTCAAGGGATTCTTCTGCCTCAGCCTCCCGAGTAGCTGGGATTACAGGTATGCGCCATAACGCCTGGCTATTTTTTTGTGTGTGTATTTTTAGTGGAGAGGGGGTTTCACCATGTTGGTCAGGCTGGTCTCGAACTCCTAACCTCATGATCTGCCTGCCTCGGCCTCCCAAAGTACTGGGATTACAGGCGTGAGCCACCTTGCCCAGCCTGAAAACCATTATTCTGACTTGGCCTTGGTTTCTCCATCTGAGTTGGGGTGTGCGTGGTACCTCCTTGCAGGACTGCTGTGATTAATAGTCCCAATCCCGTGTCTATCTGTCCCCAGATGTTCCCACGTGGTGGTTGCTGTGATGTAGATACTATCAGTGCAGCCCAAGTTGGCTGCCTAGAATGGCACTTGGTTTCTACAGAAAGGGTTAATTTCCCCAAGGGGATGGGACTTCGCTTTCATTTAAGCCTCTCTCACTTTTGTGCTTGGAAGTGGTGATACCAGGGAGAACAATGTGAATTTTCCTGCTTTTAATAAAAATGACTTCTCCTTTCAGCCTTTGCATGTCAGGAACAGAATCTGCTGGGTGATCTGGCAGAACTGTTTTAATCTAAGCCATGTGGCTGTGAACGCTGAAGAACAGGAGTATCAAGTGATCCTGAGGGCTGAGAGGCCCAGTCTTCAAGGGGTGTGTTTTGTGCCAGGCTGCTGCCTGTGACTGCAAATGACATTCTCTGGGGTCTGTGTCAGAGGCAGGGGCTTCCGGAGCTTTCCTGAGACACTCCTGGCTGTGTCTGTGCAGTGGGGAAGGTAGCAGCAAAGGGAAAAGACAAGAGATCTATTTGGGGAGCCAAGCAGTTCCCTGTAGAGTTGCGCCACTGAAGCCCTGCATCCTAGCAACCTGCATTCTGCCCACTTCTCTAGCAGGTGCCGTGTTGAGGACTCCGTCACCTCGCCCTCATTCAGAATGTAATTACCCTTCAGATAGTAACACAGCTCCTACTTTCTAGATTGATTTGCTATCTTTTTGGAATTTGAGAACAGAAGATAGCAAGGAAGTTATTTTCCAAACAACAGGAAAAGCACCTAGCTCAGGGTAGAGGCTTAGTAAATATTTTTTGCTTTTTGTTTTTTTTGAGTCGGAGTCTTGCTGTGTCGCCCAGGCTGGAGTGCAATGGCGTGATCTTGGCTCACTACAACCTCCGCCTCCCGGGTTCAAGCCATTGTCCTCCCTCAGCCTCCTGAGTAGCTGGGATTACAGGCATGCACCACCACGCCCAGGTAATGTTGTATTTTTAGTAGAGACAGGGTTTCACCATGTTGGCCAGGTTGGTCTCGAACTCCTGACTTTAAGTGATCTGCCTGCCTTGGCCTCCCAGAGTGCTGGGATTACAGGTGTGAGCCACTGCACCCGGCCAATACTTGTTGATTGAACAAATTTGCCTACCTCTGAGCAACTCTGACTAGCTACTGCTTGTTTAGTACTTTCCACGTGCCAGGTGTTGACACACACACATCATCTCTGATCTTCACAGCAATCCCATGGATGTGATACCTTTCTTACCATGAGAAAACTGAGGCTCAGAGGAGGTAAATCACCCGCTGAGGCCCCACAGCAGTTAGTGGCAAAGCCAAGGTATCAGTACAGTCTCTCTCATCTCAAAAGTTCTTTTTTTTTTTTTTTTTTTTAAAAAAAGAGCTAGAGGCATCTCATCTCATAGCAGTAGCCATCATAAGTTAAACAAGTATGTGGTACAATTCTATTTTATTTTGAGAAAATAAACTTTCAGTTGAGTTCCTTTTCAAAGATGTATGTTTTATAAATGTATTATAACAGCCTTATACAAAGGTTGGAAAGCAGGGAGGAAACAATTCTAATCCCAGCTACCTGATGTCTTTTCTGCCTCTGCATCATTATTCTTTTCTGCATTTTTCATATCTAAATTGTGCAAATATTACTTCTACCCACCCCCCCAAAAAAAAGGAAAATCAAGTCTCACCACCTTTCTCAACCATGATCACTTTGTGCTCTTCCTTCCAGCTCAGCAGGGACCTGGAGGGCCAGCCAGGGCAAAGGGTGGCCCGTGCTCGTGTTGGCTGACTGAGAGTCTGCCTACTGGTAGAGAATTCTGCCTGCGCTATTGGCTGGCATCTGTTCATAAGCTGTGGTTCCAGCATCTCTCTGATCCATCTTCTCGCACTTTCCCTTCTTCTCTTCGCCTGCTCTGTTCCAGACATCTTGGCTTCCCTACTGTTTCATGAACACACCAAGAAAACTCAACTCACGGCCTTTTCCCATGCTATTTCCTCTGCCTGACACTGTTCTTTCTGATTCCTGTCTTGCTTGCTCCCTCTCTTCCTGTGGATTTCTGCTCAGATGTTGGCTCCTCAGAGAGGCCTGTTCTGACCACTCTCTATAAGCAACACTCATTCCCACCATCCTCATCACCCTTTTTTTTTTTTTTTTTTTTTGAGACAGAGTCTTACTCTGTCACCCAAGCTGGAGTGCAGTGGCACAATCTCGGCTCACTGTAATCTCCACCTCCTGGGTTCAAGTGATTCTCTGGCCTCAGCCTCCCCAGTAACTGGGATTACAGGCATCCACCACTACGCCTGGATAATTTTTGTATTTCTAGTAGAGATGGGTTTCTCCATGTTGGCCAGACTGGTCTCAAACTCCTCACCTCAAGTGATCCACCTGCCTCAGCTTCCCAAAGTACTGGGGTTACAGGCATGAGCCACCGTACCTGGCCTCCCCATCACTCTACAGCCCCTTATGCATTGTCTCACTTCTTTCCGGTACTTCTCATCAGCTGACATACCGTTGTGTTTCTTCTTTGTTTAATGTATCTTCCTTTATTTGCATGTCTTGTCCTTCAAAGCAAAACTACCTGTTTTGTTCAATGGGGCAGTACATGGCACACAGTAGGGATTCAATAAATAGCTGAGGAATGAGGGAATGAATTCAATAGACTGAGTCAACCCAGCAAGACGTGGGCAGCAGCTTAGAGAATGGAGATGGACAGAACCACCTAGACATTCCTTATATCAGGTTTAAGGAAGAAAGGCAAATGAGACCCCTTCCATTTCCCCAAGTCCTGTAATATTTACAAAATGAATGGAAGGACTTGATAAATCTTTGTTTGTCCATAAAACAGGGACAGCACATTTTTCTACATGGACTGTATTGTTAGAACACAATAATTGAGGACTTCAAAGAAAATTATTAGCAATGATGCATGGTAATTTCATTCTCTTCATTTCCTATGTTTCTCCCCAGTATTAGCTAATTTTTCCTTATACTACCTATTGAAATAATAACTTAAAAAAAAACTCTCTGAGTTATTTGAATTCTTTTCATCCAACAACCTCAGAGTACGGCAGGTACAGCAATTCCTTAGTTCTCTCTTATTATGTGGGTGGAATTAAGACGTTATTACCATATGTTGTAGACTGAGAAATAAGCAAGAATCACAAAAGAATCATAAAAATAGGACAGAAAAAAGAAGCAGCTAGAAGCCAGTGGTTCAGCTATATCAAAGTCATGGGAGGTTGTGGCATTTGTGTTGAGTGTGTGTTTGGCTGAGGACTAGGAAGTGGGGAAAAGAACCCTTCTCATGGCTGTCTCCCTGATAAATCCCATTTCTCATATGGGAACCTTGAGGACTGGTTTGCAGGAGCAGCTGAACATCTGGGCATCTGCCAGGGGCCACGGGAGTGGAAGTCTGGAAGACCCCAATGTTTGGCTGATTTTTTTGTTTTTTTTTTTTTTTTGAGACAGTTTTTCTCTTGTTGCCCAGGCTGGAGTGCAGTGACGTGATCTTGGCTCACTGCAACCTCTGCCTCTGGGGTTTAAGCAATTCTCCTGCCTCAGCTTCCTGAGTAGCTGGGATTACAGGCATGCGCCACCATGCCCAGCAATTTTTTTTGTTTGTTTTTATTTTTAGTAGAGATGGGGTTTCTCCATGTTGGTCAGGGTGGTTTCAAACTCCCGACCTCAGGTGATCTGCTCTCTTCAGCCTCCCAAAGTGCTAGGATTACAGGCGTGAGCCACTGCGCCCGGCCCTGTTCAGCTGATTTAGACCCTGACAGTCTCTTGCCCTCTGCTTGCATGAAGCATTGTGATCCTCCACTTGTCTCTACCCAATCTCCAGGGTGTGGACATTTATCCTTCTTGACCACTGTGGTCAGAAGGGAGGGTTGCCTCTGCAGAATTCTGGCTTCAGTTATGGCCTGCACAATTCATTTGATAATTAATCATGGGCCACCTTGGGACAAGCCGACTGTTGCCAGCCTACATTGTTACTTAGACTTAATTCTGTCTGGCGCGTTGAATGATGCATGTGGATACCTTGTGTGCATGGTAGGCAGGAACTGCTGCCTGTATTTCTTTTCTGTAGTCATGCTGTGCATCTGGTAAGATTTCAGCAAAGACATTTTGAGGAAGTAAGAAGCTTCTGCTGTTCTGGAGAGATGGAGAGTGTCTAAAAGAGAACTGGAAGGAAAATAATGCCCAGGTGGTACATGTGGTGCCCTTTAGTTTTCTTGTCAATAATGGCGAAAGAAATGCCTGCTGAGTGAGCACCTCTCCTGGGCTTAGCCTGACACTGGCACCTTTACCAGGTGATAACTGTTCCTTAACTGGCAGTTACTTGTGCCAGGTGCTGTGCTAAGAGCTTGAAATGCATCCTTACCACTACCATCCTTACCTCATCTGTCCATGAGGTAGATAGATGAAGTAAACTGAGGCTTAGAGGGATTAAATGACTTTTACAGTCATACAGTGGTGGAACCGAGATTCAAGCCTTGTCTGACAACCTTGTTTCTCATTGCAGCCCTGCTGAATGGCCTCCATCATCACCAACAACCTGTGACTTGGAAGTTATCTTCCCATTTTACTGATGGAAAAAGCAGGTGCAGGAAGGCTGGGCCTTGGGCAAGGGCTGACTCATCAGCTCTTCAGCCTTCCAGGAATATACCCTGCATTCATCCTCAGTTCATAAATTCTGCCAATACTGAAATAAATACTTGAGGGTGTTTTCCTAGTCTGATTGCATCCTTATTGATGGAGCTGTGGCTTGTGATTTTCCTGCTAACAAGGGTGTCTCCTCCACTGGTGTCTTCTCCATTGCTCAGCAGGGCACCTGGTTCAGAGTAGGTGCTCAGTTAGTGCTGGTCGGGAACCTGGGATTCAGTTTGATAGACACCCAGCCTGCAGCTCCCAATTTACTTAGGAGCCTTCATGTATGACATTGATGAGTTTTAAAACAAAATAATTGGGAGGTATGGAAGAGAGAGGGGAAAAAAGACCAGGGAAACTGACTAACCCACACTGATAGGGACAGAAAAGTGGTTTCTGTGAAATGACTGCTGTTAAACACTTATTTCTGGGGTTAATGTCCATCAGATGAACCTAACAGAATCTATTCCTTGAAAAAAATGTTTGGAATATGGTAACCTGCATTTCTATAAATTTGTGTGCCCCTTAAATTAATTTTTTGGGGAGAGACCGCTTTTAAAGCAAGCGATATTTTGTGGTTCATGCATCCACCTTGTAACAAATTAAGATGAGACATTTAGCATTTATAATTGTAAATTCTGAGGATTTCAATGTTGCAAACCTTAGAAAAAAAGCTGTGTCATCAAAGTCAAAGCAACTGAATGTTCCCCTGTCAGCCACTAACAAGTGTCATAAAAATTTATTTCATGCTGCTTCAAAACAGCACCACCATTCCTTCAAATGAAATAACTGGCATTCCATTTACAGAGACGGAGAAGAGATGGGGGAAGCAAAAGCCCATTTTGAGAGAGCCAGGAACATTGGAACACATTTATCATGGCCTTTCATGCCTTCTAACCGCAGCCCTTCTTGCTGGATCTATGGGCCCCTACATGGTTGTGGGACAGCTGCAATTTGCTTGGATGTGCTCAGTCAGGCAGGTGTTCTGCCTGGCAGTCTCTTCATGTTGAGATTGCCTCTTGGTCTGTCTGTTCTCGCGTTTTCTACTAAAGTCCTCAAATTTGGGGATTTGAGAGAGTTATGACTATGAGCACGGCCTTGGGAGCCTAGCAAACCTGGCTTGGATATACCACTTTGTCTTGCTGTGTCTCAGTTTTCATGCCTATGAAATGGGCCTAACAGCTGCTCTATTGTGAAGGTTAAAGGAGTTTATTGTTATAAAACAACCAGTTCACTGCCTGCACAAGGTAAGTATTCAGTGAGTGTGGCTAGCTAGGACTTTTAGTTCTGGAAAGTACTGTTTTTTTGGAACACTGGCATGTGGCTTCTTCTCTGTCCTTACCCTACTGTGGAAACTGTTATACTTCCACCTGGAGGGATTCATCACTGTATGTGGAAAATAGGGAAGGCAAGCTTGTGGCTTAAAAGAAGCTAAATTTCTGTCTACATTGAGCCATCCTTGGCAATCAAGCAAATCTAGTGGCCATGACAAAAGAGATCCCAGAGGCCACCTAATCCAAACTCCTCTTTCTATACATATGGAAACCAAGGCACGAAGAGGGGCCCTAGCTTTGCCAAAGATCACCATCTTGTTGGTAACAAAACCAGGGCTGGAAGCCAAGCCCCTTGGCCAACTGAGCATCAGGCGCAGTGCCTCTCTAAGTACAGTCCTTTGCAGGGCTCTCATAGCTGCACTTTAAAAATGAGGTCCAGTTGCAAAGTGAGAGCAATGAGCCTTTCTAATTTACTTAGGGAAGAAGAGGAAAATGATGGGCTTTATAATTGCCGGAATCACACTTCTAACTAGATTTACAGGGTGGAGGATTGATTGCACGCACCAAGAGTGCCAGTGTATTCAGCAAGCTTCCGTTCTGATGCAATTAAGGCTAGCTCCTTTTAGCTCTGCTGAGGACCTGGGTGAGATTCCAGGAGACTCAGATGTGAGATGAAGGCTCAGGCTGGACCAGCCCCGGCTTTAAGTTCTGAATAAATCTGTGGAAATAGGCAATAACCTGGAGCCCATGATCTGAGTGGGGCTGTTGGGTCATCACTAGGCTGAGCATTGGAGACTAACTGAAAGAACATTCCAGCTACAGACTCCAGAAGATTCTGGGTAATTTGTAGGTGGAGCCTTCTCGACCTTCTCTACCTAGGCCCTGGACCAGTGAGGACCAGGTCTGGAAGGATATTGGGTTGTCTTGGGGTTTGAATCACCTATGAGCTGTATGGTCTTGGGCATGATACTTACCAGTCTGAGCCTTAGTTTTCTCAACTGTAAAATGAGAATAATAATGGAGCACCAGCCTCACAGGGTTGTAATGAGGACTAAAAGAACTAACATTTTAAAAGTACATGGGACTGTACCTGGCATGTAGTTAGTGTTCAGAAACTATTAAATAAATTAGTAAATATAGAAATTAACTGTATGCCTAGAGACTATGGAAACTTCAAGCTGGTGACTTTGCCTCTGGCCACCTGGACTTAGAGGCTGTCACTTGCTCATACCCCCACTCTGGTGGGATTGAAACTGTCTCTACTCCACATTCTGGTTGGGGAGGGCGGGGCTAATGTCTCTTTCTCTCTTCCTTCTGCCTGTTCCTGCCATCACTTGGATGCAATCCTGGGTCATGCTTCCTGGTACCTGGGCTGCTGAGGAAACTCCTGCAATCCCTCACACAGTAGCAGAATCCCCATGGGACAGCCTGCTTGAAGCTGTATGCTGTGGCCACTCAGGGCCTGCTGTGCCCTGTCCCTGCTACCTAGGTGGCACCTCAAGGGCAGCCTCTATCTTGATTGTGTCTGGGTTTGTTCTGCCCTCTGGACTTTGGAGATGTGTGCCATGAGCCTCTCCAGAAGAGTCTCGTGCTGCCCTGCAGCTGGGCCTGTGGTCCTGGCCTGCTCTGCTCGCCTCACCTGGCATGGCTCACGTCCTTTGACTGGCTGCCAACCAAGAGACGGAGTGCACAGGAGAGAGGAATCAGACTTCTTCTGTAACCAAACTCCTGTGGAAATCTAGACCAATGAAGCCTAGAGATCTGAGCTGCCCACTCGTCATTCACTTCTGAGTGACAGTATGGCAAGAAGAAACATTATTTACTCTCCTATCAGCAAACCAAAGAGGCTCACAATGCCCCACACTCCACCAAAGACCCAGCCATCTCGCTGCCCACCAAAACCCATATCCTCAGTAACTACTGTCCCAAGAAGGGGCATCTGCCAGGGAGGGCCCATGAGGGTTCTGAATTACCGCCCTGTGGCCTAAACTTTTCTTAAATCTTGTCTATTTCAGTTCTTTGCTCATTGATAATCTGGCATCTTGTTTGAAGCTCCAAAATGGCAAATCACTTATTTTGTAGCCTAACTTGGATTGTCTAGAGGTGGTTTTTGGAGTGCTGTGTTAAGAAGGACCCCGAGAAATCGAAATACTGCACTGTTAGTGGGAATGTAAAATGGCACAGCTGCACAGTATGAAAGTTCCTCAAAAAATTAAAAATAGAATTAACATATGATCCAGCAATCTCACTCCTGGATATATATCCAAAGAATTGAAATCGGGAATTTAAGGAGATATCTGCACTTTCATGTTCATTGCAGCATTATTCACAATAGCCAAGATGTGGAAGCAATCCAAATGTTCCAAAGGCAGATGAATGGACAAAGCCAATGTGGTGTGTACGTACAATGAAATACTATACAGCCTTAAAAAAGAAGAAAATCTTACCATTTGCAGCAACATGGATGGACCTGGAAGGCGTTACAGTGAGTGAAATAAGTCAGTCACAGAAGGACAAATACTGCATGATTCCACTCACATGATGGACCTAAAATACTCAAACTTCTAGAAGCAGAAAATAGAATGGTGGTTGCCCAGGCAATAGGGGAAAGAGGAAATGGGGAGCTGTTGTTCAGTGGGTATAAAGTTTCATTTATACAAGATGATATGGTTTGGATCTGTGTCCCCACCCAAATCTGGTCAAATTGTAATCCCCAAAGTTGGAGGTAGGGCCTGGTGATTGGAGGTGACTGGATCATGGGGACGGCTTGTTAACATTTAGCACCATCTGCCTTGGTGCTATTGTAGTGATAGTGAGTTCTTGTGAGACCTGGTTGTTTAAAAGTGCGTGGTACCTCCCCAGTCTCTCTCTCGGTCTTGCTCCTGCCATGTAAGATGCCTGCTCCCGCTTTGCCTTCTGCCATGAGTAAAAGCTCCCTGAGGCCTTCCCAGAAGCAGATGCTGCCATGCTTCCCGTACAGCCTGCAGAATTGTAAGCCAATTAAACCTCTTTTCTTTATAAATTACCCAGCCTTGGGCATTTCTTTGTAGCAGTGTGAGAACGGACAAATACACGAGCTAAATAAGTTCTAGAGGTCTGACATACAACACAGTGCCTATGGTTAACAATATGGTATTGTGTGCTTAAAACTTTGGTAAGAGGATAAATCTTATGTTCAGTGTTTTTACCACCCACACACTCCCAAAAGGGATACACACTTTTGGAGGTGCTAGATGTGTTTATTAACTTGACTGTGGTGGTTTCACAAATGTATTCATAGGCTGGGTGCAGTGGCTCACGCTTGTAATCCCAGCACTTTGGAAGGCTGAAGTGGGCAGGTCACCTGAGGTCAGGTGTTCAAGACCGACATGGCCAGTATGGAAAAACTCCGTCTCTACTAAAAGTACAAAATTAGCTGGGCAGGGTGATGCATGCTTGCAATCCCAGCTACTCAGGAGGCTGAGGCAGGAGAATTGCTTGAACCCAGGAGGCGGAGATTGCAGTGAGCTGAGATTGCACCATTGCACTCCAGCCTGGGCAACAAGAGTGAAATTCTGTTTCAAAAAAAACAAAAAACAAAGTATTCATATGGCCAAACTCATCAAATTGTACATATTAAATATATGCAGTTATTTGTATACCAATTATTCCTCATTAAAGCTGTAAAAAAAAAAGTATACCAAGGTCATACCTGGGCTCAGGGAGAAAATGTTATGTCTTCAGTACTCAGCGGTAACTACTGGGTACTGAGGAATGCAGACTGTAGTGAATAGCTGTGGTTTATCTGCCCTACATCCCTTCTCCACTTTCTTCTGGAAAGGGCATCCCTCTCTTTTGGGTACCTGCTGCTCACTAACTCTGTGTGGTTCTGGTGGAGATACCAATTACAGTACCTTGCCTACTGGTTCAGTGATGGACATGTGACCCAGACCTAGCCAATCATGACGTCCCAACCACATAGCCACAGTGATTTGCCCAGGGAACAAGCATGTGACCCATGTCAGCCAATCAGAGATCTTCCTTGACATAAAGCCAGAAGGGAAGGCTGCTCTTTCCTCTGGAATCCCAGGCTAGAGGAAGTGAGACCGGAGCAGTCTGCAGCTCTGCCCACCTCTCCCTCCACTCCATGCTCCTCTCCCCTCTCTGGGCACACAGAAAGCCTATAATAGGGTTCTGCTCTGTGTCCCCACCCAAATCTCATGTCTAATTGTAATTCCCAGTGTTGGAAGCCAGGCCTGGTGGAAGGTGATTGAATCATGGGGGTGGACTTCCCCTTGCTGTTCTTGTGACAGCGTTCTCCCGAGATCTGCTTGCTTAAAAGCGTGTAGCACTCCCTACTCCTCCACGGCCATGTGAAGACATACTTGCTTCCCCTTTGCCTTCCACAACGAATGTAAGTTTTCTGAGACCTCCCCAAAAGCAGAAGCCTGTAGAGCACACAGAACCATGAGCCAATTAAACCCCTTTTCTTTAAAAACTACCCAAGCTCAGATAGTTCTTTGTAGTAACTCAAGAACAGACGAATGCACCCCGTTTGCAGTAAGAAGGAACAAGGCTAATGGCAGGAAGTGGCAGATGCGGAAAGGCCTGACATTGTCATTTGAGACCCTAGATCCAGCTGGACTTGCAGCCTGCTCTCCCTATTGTGATCAGATTGTGGGCTTAAAACTACAGTTTCACTTAAGCTAGCTTGAATTGGGTCTCCTATATTGCAACCAAATACATGCAGCAAATATCTGTCAACCCTCTTGTTGTCACTCAAGACACCTTCAGTCCTAACAGTGTTAATTTAACTGGGAAGCCCCTTCACTTCCTCTCTTCACACCCCAGAAGTTGTTTGGCTCTAGTCTTAGAACCCCTATAACTCTCTAAAAGCAAAAAAACAAAACAAACAAAAAAAAAAAACAAACCTTTTTTCTCCTCTTACTTATATTCATACGTGATATGGGTAACTCTTCTTCCCCCTGCTCAATCTCAGGTGAAATTTCTGTTCTCTATAGCAGGGGTCCCAACCTCTGGGCCATGGACCTGGCTGCACAGCAGGAGGTGAGTGGCAGGAGAGCCCAGGGAGCAAAGCTTCATCTGTATTACTTCATCTGTATTACTGCCTGAGCTCTGCCTCCTGTCCGTGGGGCATTAGATTCTCATAGGAGCATGAACCCTATTGTGCACTGTACCTCTGAAGAATCTAGTTTGGGTGCTTATGAGAATCTAATGCCTGATGATCTGTCACTGTTTCCCATCACCCCCAGATGGGACTATCTAGTTGCAGAAAACAAGTTCAGGGCTCCCACTGATTCTACATTATGGTGAGTTATATAATTATTTCACTACATATTACAATGTAATAATAATAAAAACAAAGTGCAATAAATGTAATGCCCTTGAACCATCCTGAAACTATCCTCCACCCCATCTGTGGAAAAATTGTCTTCCACGAGACCAGTTCTTGGTGTCAAAAAGGTTGGGGACCACTGCTCTATAGGGCTTAGCATTTGAACAAAATCTCTCAGCTTCTGTGAATCTGTTTCAAGGTCATAATCATAAATAAAGAAAATTTTTAGCTCCAAAATGTGTATTATACATTGTTTATAATAGCAAAAAAAACTAAAAGAAACCAGATGTCCATAAATAAGGGGATGGTTAAGTAAATGTAGACATGTTCACATTATGACACAGTATGCAGCCATTACGATGATATTTACAGGGTTTTCTGCTTAGCGTGGCATTGAAAGCACTATGTAGAATTTAACCCTTCTTGTGGTGTTCACGAGGAACACAGAACCACTGTGTGCATGTAATTGTTCATATAATCTTTTTTTTTTTTTTTTTTTTGAGACAGAGTCTCACTCTGTTGCCGGGCTGGAGTGTAGTGGTGTGATCTTGGCTCACTGCAACCTCTGCCTCCCAGGTTCCAGCGATTCTCCTGCCTCAGCTTCCTGAGTTGCTGGGATTACAGGCATGTGCCACCACGACCGGCTAATTTTTTGTATTTTTAGTAGATATAGGGTTTCACCATGTTGGCCAGGACGGTCTCGATCTCTTGATCTGCCCGCCTCAGCCTCCCAAAGTGCTGGGATTACAGGCGTGAGCCACCGCTCCTGGCTTGTATAATCTTTGCCGACACTTTCTGTAGTTCAGGGACAGGTCACGTTGCATTGGGACATGCAATTCCACTGACAATTCTTCACTATACTCTCTTGGTGTCCACGCACCCTGCAATAGTCCCGTTGTGGGGTCTCACTCTCTTGTGTCTTTCCCATGCAGCACCTAGCCTGTCTTCACTCTCCTCACCTCTTGATTTGCTTAAGGAAACTCAAAAGCCTTTCCTTTCAGTCACAAAGAGCAATCTAGTTCTTTCCTAGCTCCTCCCTCCCCATTCATCCTGGGATACTCCCTCCCCACCTACCGCCCCCACCAGAGCCATCCAGGTAGCCAGATTCTTCCTCCTTACGAAGCAGCTGAGCCCTGATTTTTGCCAGTGGAGCCTTTCCTCTGAGGTCCCTACCTTCATTGCAAATGGCCAGCTGGGCTTCTCACACTTAACTGCACCAGAATCCCTGGAGGGTTCCAAACAGCACGGATGCTGGGCCCTGCCCCAGCATTTCTGATTCAGCATGTCTGGGTGGGACCTGAGAATCTGCATCTCTAACAAGGTTCCAGGTGATTCCCATGTGATACTGATTCCGCCAGTCTGGGGATCACACTTTGAGAATCACTGGCTTGGTTTATTTCTTCCACACAAACAAGACTCTCCCTAAGAGAAATTTCGGTGAATAGTGTTTTTTCCATCTTGTCACATAGTATTATCATTGTTGGACGGTAAAAAAGTGACCTAAAATGCTCATGCCTAGAGTGTCTGCTCCTCAGTCTCCTCAGACAAATAGAGAAAGGGATCACAGACCGCCCATCTGTTGGGTTTGTTTAACTAAAGAGATGCAGATCAGGACCATAGCTTGGAAAGTGAATTTCTAGCACTTAACGAGAGCCATACCCATGGTCACCAAGCCAGGGAAGGTGCCAGTATTGGGCGTAGATTTGGGCCTGCACGGGGCTGGAGTCTGGGGGCCTCAGGAGCCAGGTAAGAGAGGTAGACCAGTCAGCACAATGGCAGCTATATTCAGTTACCACTGTGCCAAGGCATGCTGAAGATGGCCAAGGGCACAACTGGCCTAGCTGTCCCTGCCCCCAAGGCCTTGTTCTCTGTTGAGTACACTGGCCAAGCCAGCACATGCAAATATGAAGACACCTTGAACTCAGGGTAGAAAAGCATGTGTGGTGGAAAAGTCCCAGGGGATATGCTTCTAGTCTCATCAGAGACATTAGTTAGTGAAGCTTTGCTCTGGAGCATGTCACATTACCTTCCACGATATGTCATTAATAAAGCAAGGGGCTTGTACCAGATGATGCCCTCTACTCCATAAGACTCCATGGCCAAATGGGTGCTCAGGGCCGGCATTTCACTTCTCTATTAGGATTTTCATCTAGGGGAGAAGGGCTGGATGGACCGGCTCAAATGCTGGGAGAACTTGGGCCAGTTGTAACACCTTCGTGTCTTTTGTAGCCTCCTTTGTCTTGAGGCTCAGACTGCTAGAGATCCTCCACCCTGTGCCTGATCCCTGTGGTGCTTTTACTTTGACAGGTGGACGCAGGTGTTGGAGGAGCACAGGTGTGGAGATGGGGGCATGCTTGACTTCCAGATGTCGGGGGTGACCAGCACAGCTGAACTGGGATGGCTCCCGCTGGCTGTGGTAGATCTGAAAACAAGAGTGCCAGGAGAAAAGCATCCGTGGCTCTCGCTCGGGCCACTCTACAGATAGCAGACCAGAACATTTAAAATGGTTGCAGATCGTGAAGTGAAGGGAGGGACTCAGTTGGGAGGGGGCTGGCGACAATATTGCGTCTGTGCATAGGAGTGTGGTTTCTGCCTTGATCCAACTGTGGGACTTGGCATTGCCTGCTATGGTATTGGTGGGAATTTTGGGGTCATATCTGCAGTTTCCCCAGATTCTATAGTCAGACTGGTTCCAGGACATCAGAGAGGTCTCATCTGCCAACGGGAACTCTTGGTGGCCATGCCAACCTTGGGCAGAGCCCCTCTCTGGCCAGATGGGGCTGGTCCTGTGACTTGAGAAGCAGACCCAGACTCAGGGTTTTTCCCTTTTTCCTTTGCTACGTCCAGTTTCCCCAGTACCTTAGGATTCTCTTGGCTGACAACTACCTGAGCACCTCACACCTCATTGAAAAGTCACTGCAATAATTACCAGATCATTAACAGGGGATTTGAAAAGGCATTTCAAAGTGTCTCTCCCAGAATTGCTGAGATGGGTGTAAGAGTCTATCTGGGCAAGGAGTAGCCAGTTTAAAGGGATGTTGGGGATTCGAAGAGTAGGTGTTAATTAAGCTGGGCTGAGCATCAGCAGGATAGGTAACCTTCTAATCCAAGCATTGTAACAACCCATGCAATGGTGAGGAGGTCTGACAGTTTTAGATGAAACACAAAATGTACGGACTTTATTGCTCCTCTCACACTTTAATGAGGAATTTGACCGCAATTCTAGCTCTTCAAATGCCTAGTACTTGTTTTGGCAAGAATAAACATGAACAAATCATTCTGCACCACAGGCTTCATAATTAATTTTACTAATTAAGGTTAATGAGGTGATAGAACTGCAAATCAAATGCCTGAATGGCTGGGGTTGGGTGGGAGATAAACTTGCCTTCTACCAAAAATTCTACAGGAAGGAAGATAACAAATGGTTGTTTCCAATAGGCAGACTGTTAAATTGCAACCCGCAGAAGAAACCACTTTACTGAAGCTTTAATATTAGTAGTTGCATCATGACAAACTTGAGTGTTATTTGAATGGACATACAGCCCTTCCTTACCTGGGGACCTTGTTTTCAGAGATCCTTGTCCACTTGCAAGTGATCTCTGGGTAGCAACAGACTCAAGTGCCGATCTTTATCTTTCTGCCAGTGGCTAAGTCAGTTGGTTTCATTTCTAGCTGCATATCAGAATCACCTGGGAAGCTTCTTAGTAACACAGATGTCAGGACTCACCCAAGACATATGAAATCAGAATCTCTGACAACAGAGACCTGGCACCCACATTTAAAAATAACTAGCAGGCCGAGCGCCGTGGATCACACCTGTAATACCAACACTTTGGGAGGTCGAGGCGGGTGGATCATCTGAGGTCAGGAATTCGAGACCAGCCTAGCTAACATAGTGAAACCCTATTTCTACTAAAAATGCAAAAAATTGGCCAGGCGTGATGGCACGTACCTGTACTCCCAGCTACTCGGGAGGCTGAGGCAGGAGAATTGCTTGAAACCAGGAGACGGAGGTTACAGTGAGCTGAGATTGCACCATTGCACTCCAGCTTGGGCAACAAGAGCAAAATTGCATCTCAGAACAAACAAACGAACGAGCAAAATCCCAAACCAAAAAACCAAAAAACTAGCAAGGTGAATTTTGTGCCATTTTAGAGTGAGGGTGTTTGGGAACTATAGGAAGCTGAAAATACTTTCTGTGATTTTTTTTTCTTATTCAAAGCTACTTCAGAGCACAACTGCTTTAAAATGTCACTCCTGGGTCTTCAGCTATGCTACCTCCAAGAGGGCTGATTTGCAAGGTGCCTTTCCCAGATGCCAGACAGAAAATGTAAGCCAAATATAGGAGTGTTTGGGCTCGTGATGACCGTCTTTCGTGTTGTGCGATCGTCTGTCTGGCACCGTGTAGGCTGGAAACAAGGTGTGAAGCAGACAGCAGTTAGTGGTGTTTCATATTTGGAAGTAGCAAACTCAACTTAGGATGTCATGCTACCTGGGTATGACTTGCTAAAATGTGGCTATGTCCATTTGTGCATGAGACCAAGCATGCTGTGTGGGCCCAGGTGGGCTGGTCCAAACTGCACACCCCCCCTAGATGGTCTGCATGAGCCCTGGAGGGTGGGCCATGCAGCCTGAGGCTGCCTTTCACTACATCCATGGTGGGAAAGGTAGGTGCTGGGCAGGCCTAGGGGGGACAAGGGTGATAGGCAGGAGACAGTGCTAGGTAGGAAAGTGTCACCAGCTAGATGGAAATCTACTCTTGAGACTCTCTCATGCAACAACCTGGGGGCCTCACCTAAGTCTTTCAATGTACTGGTCTCAACTTGTCCTTTTGGATTTTATTAAAATCACCCAAAAATCTGTCTCCTGGATGATAGGCACACAAACGTCTCTCATGTATCTCTGGGTATTCTGGGCACTCACGTCTCTCCTGACTGCCTCTGGCCCTGGCTCCTGCTACTGCTGGGTCCCCAGTCTTTCTGCTGTGTGCCACTGTGTTTTCCCACAGGCTAGCCTGCCAACTGACGCAGAACCCAGACCCAGTCTCTTCCTACCCCTAAAGTTCCACCAGCCCAAGGCTTTGGGTAGAACAAACTTCCAGAGCCAATTCAGAGCCTGGAGACCTCACCAGGACTTCTTTGGCCTCCCCCAGGGCCTGATCCTTCACACACTCATGCTACTCCTCGTGCTTTGAAAGCAAAGCAAACATCCCACTCCTGGCCCAATTCCCCTCCTCATCTAGCATCTCCTTACCCCTCAGAGACCTCTGAGACCCCACCCACCAGGGCAACACTGCCAGTGTCAAGACCTCCAGGTTGGAAGAGAGTGGGGAAACCAATTGGGGGGTGCAGGGATATTTTACCCCCTGTGTGTCTCAACAATATGGCTTCAGCATTAAAATCAAATAGCCAGAGATAAGATTCTGTAGGCATAAGCCAATTATATGCATATTTGAGGCAAATCATATGCAAATAACACATGTGACTCTGCCCTGGATTGCATCTGCTCAGATGTGTCTCTTAGGAGCAGGCTAATAGACATAATTGGTAAAGTGCATTTAAGGTGTGGGGGCCACAGGGGGAAAAGAGGAAAATGGTAGATTCTTAAACCCTAACTACAGGCCAGGAAGTTTTGCATATGTCATGTGTTCAGTTAGCACTTCTTCAGTGGCTGCTGTGTGTCCAGAATGGTAATGGGGATAGTGAGATAAGAAAAGCCGGGCACCCCACAGGAACTTTCAGATGAGTCAGGACACAAACACGGTGACATGTACAGGATGCTATGGGGCATGCACAGACCATCTGTCTAAATCACACTGGGCCATCCAGAAAGCTTCCTGGAGGTGGTGATGCCTGAGTTGTGTTTTGAAGGATAAATAGGAGACATTAAATTAAATAAGGGGAAAGGAAAAAATAAAAAATAAATTAAAAAAATTATGGGGAAAAGTGTTTTAGGCTGCCTGGTGTATTAAGCAGATGAGCATGGTGCTGGGAGGGGTGCATGCATGAGGCAGGAGGAATGAGGGGAGTGAGAGGTTGGTGAGATACAGGGGCTGGATCATCAGGGGATCAGCACGGAGCTGAGAAGGTGGAGCTTCATCCTGAAAAGTAGGCATTTAAGCAGGAGAATAATGAGATAAGAAGATGTTTCTGGAAGCTCTCGGACTGCGGCATGGTACACGGGCTGGAGCAGGCCCAGATGGGGTAAAGAAGCCAGACAGAAGGGCTTAGACCAAGCAATGGTGGGAGAGATAAGGAGGTGAAAATCATTGGGAAGTTATTTAGGGTCTCAGAGTACTAGGACTTTGTGATCAGTCAGTTGTGGAGCATGATGAAGAGGAATCCTATATGATGAACAGGTTTGGGCTTGGGAGATGGACATGAGACCATGGGAAGAAGGCAAGTGGGAGGGCAATTTTATTTTGGACACATCTGGTGTGAGGAGCTGGAGGGTATCCAAGAAGCCATATCCAAGATATATGATACTTCACACTGTCTTGGGTCAGGTTCTCCAGAAGCAAGTATTTTATTTGAATGTAAGTGTTTTATGGTGGAAATGCTCCCAGGAGAAACCTAGAAGGGAGTAGGGAAAGCAGGACCAGGAAAGGGAGGAAGCCAATCGAAGTGAGACCTCAGCAGCCCTGGGGAGGGTGGCTTCATCCTGATTCCACGGGGAGCACTGGATAGAAGTTACACCTTGGAATTTGTCCCCACTCTAGGCCAGGGGACTGGGCTTTCCAACTCCCACTCCTGTATGTCATGAGCTTGGGGCTGCCCTGTGTGAGGAAACAGCAGGCACTTCAAGGTCTCAGACTATGTGGCTTGACAGTGGTCCTCCCATGTCCATCTCCCAAAAAGAGTGGCAAGTGTGGCTATTGGAAGCAAAAGCCCACTGAAGGTGGGGAGAGGGTATGCAGAAAGAGCAAAAGCCATCTGAGGGCATCTGGGCAGGGCACCAGGTGTCTCCTGGCCACATGGAATCCCAGACCCTCAACACTAATCTGCAAAGTAGGTGCCTGTGTGCTTTGCAGACAAGGGCATCAAGTTCAGAAAGGTTAAGTAAGTTGCCTCCAGTCACACAGATGGAAAGAGGTGGTGAACCCTGGAACCCAGGGCCTTTAGATTTCCCATGCTGCCTATGCATCTCACAGATGCTAGTTAATAATAAGAGATCATCATCAAGGGCTAACACCATACCAGCCTCATCCATGTGATAACTGCTTCGCTCCAAGCAACCCAGGAGCCATTTCCTTCTTAGGTTGCAGGTGAGGAAGCAGGGGTGCAGAGAGTCACCCAGCCAGGGCCAAGAAACTGGAATTTGAATCTGGGTCTGTCTGACTCCCAATCCCATCCCTAGATTGAAATCCACTGCCCTGGGTCTTCTATCTGGGGGCACCATTCCAGCAACTGCCCAGACTGTCTTGGAAAATGTGTGGGGTGAGGTCAGGTAAAATTTTTAGGTTTGTCGGGGGTCATTCAATGTCCTTTGGCAAGACGATGGAAAGATCCAGACCCAGATCAGGCCTCTGGGTTGTGCAGATTGCCCTGGCCTCCTCCCTGGCCCAACTCCATAGAGAGAGGGCTGGGTTCTGCCAGTTCTGTTGCTAGTGGTTTCTAAAAGGGTAATTTGGCAAACAATGCTGAGAAGCTGGTTGTGGCAATAAATTACCATGTTAAAAGAAACTATTTTTATCACTTTCTGTATTCTGAGGCTCTGAAGAATGCAGCAAGCAAAGACAGGTTGAATAGACGTTCTGTTTGTGTGGGCCAAGGGTGGAGGCACAGATGAAGGAGTGCGCGTGTGTGTGTGCGTGTGTGTGTGTGAGAGAGAGAGAGAGAGAAACAGAGTGTGTTCAAGCTCCTGCCTGCCTACTTCTCAGATGGATAAAATGTACTATGCAGGCACTAGGTCTTTCCACCCTAGGAAGTGTTCATAGAGTTTGAGATATTATTTCTTCCTTGGAGAAATGCGTGTCCAGGATGTTGCAGGAGGAATTGACATCAGGGAAAAGATGGGGGCATCAAAAGACATTTCAGAGCCCATGGTTGGCCTGGAACTACAGGATACTTGACAAGGAGTCCGAGGCCTTCTCCAGATATCCTCCTGTGGCTGGCCAGGAAAGGACTTATCATATGCCCAGCTGAGGGAGAGATGGAAGCATCCCCCATGTTTCAGAAGTACACATTACAGGGAGCTTTGACTTACATGATTGACACAAATTGTTGTGTTTTTTTTGAGATGGAGTTTTGCTCTGTTGCCCAGGCTGGAGTGCAGTGGTGCAATCTCGACTCATTGCAGCCTCTGCCCCCTGGGTTCAAGCGATTCTCCCACCTCAGCCTCCTGAGTAGCTGGGATTACAGGCATGCGGCACCAAGCCTGGCTAGTTTTTGTATTTTGAGTAGAGATGGGGTTTCACCATGTTTGCCAGACTGGTCTCAAACTCCTGACCTCAGGTGATCCATCTGCCTCGGCCTCCCAAAGTGCTGGGATTACAGGCATGAGTCACTGCACCAGGCCTACTGACACAATTTTTAAGCTTTTGATGAAAGCTAACATTCTCAGAACTTAACACACCCATGCAACTGGCACCCAGATAAAGAAAACAGAACATGACCAGCCCCCCGGGAAGTCTCCTCCTGCCTCCTTCCAGCTGCTCCCCCACAACCAGGGCAACCCACTCCTGACTTGTAACAGCAGAAGTCAGCTTTGCCTGCTTTTGTGCATTCTGTAAAAGGAATCACAGACTGATAGAGGTTGGATGTTTATCTCCTCCAAATCTCATGCAGAAATATGATCCCCAGTTTTACAGGTGGGGCCTAGAGAAGGTGTTTGGGTCACGGGGGTGGACCCCTCTCATGAATAGCTTGGTGCCCTCCCTGAAGAAATGAGTTCTCATTCTAGTACTTTATGTGAGATCTGATTGTTAAAAGGAGTCTGGGACCTCCCACCTCTCTCGCTTGCTTTCTTAAGGCCTCCCCAGAAACAGATGCTGGCACCTTGCTACTTGTACAGCCCGCAGAACCATGAACTAAATAAATGCCTTTTCTTTATAAATTACCCAGCCTCAAGTATTCCTTTACTGCAACACAAAATGGACTCATACACAGACACATTTTGAACGGGTGATTGAAAACAGCCCCTGTAATGCAAATGAGAAGTTTACTGTCTGGGATACCCATTATTTAATAGAATATTTTGGAAAGGTCTTTTGTAATTGGATTAACTCTCCCTGGACCCAACCTTTGTGCATATGAAGTTCTCTTAAAACATCTTTCAGGGCTGGGTGCAGTGGCTCACACCTGTAATCCCAGCATTTGGGAGGCTGAGGCAGGCAGATCAAGAGATTGAGACCATCCTGGCCAACATGGTGAAACCCTGTCTCTACTAAAAATATAAAAAAATTATCTGGGTATGGTGGTGCAGGCCTGTAGTCCCAGCTACTGGGGTGGCTGAGGCAGGAGAACTGTTTGAACCCAGAAGGCAGAGGTTGCAGTGAGCTAAGATTTCGCCACTGCACTCCAGCCTGGAGACAGAGCAAGGCTCCATCTCAAAAAGAAAAAAAAATCTTTCAGAACTAGGGAGTCATTTGGGCTGTCGGAAATTTGCCCACATTGCAGAGCAGCTAGGAGGAATCACCAACCCTGGCACTGAGTTTCCATTAGACAGGACCATCTTGCATATTCTTTTCTTTTAGATCACTGGTTCACAACCTTGGCTGCACATTGGCATCTCCTGGCGAGCCTTAAAGAATACTGATTGGAGGGGCTGGGGGATTCCCACCCTTCGAGGTTCTGATGGTTTGACTTAAATCATTTTGGCCTTCCTAGCCTTGGAGTTCACCTGCAGAATTACATAACCAGGTAGAGAAATTTCTGGCATTAGAGAGCCCTTGTTGGTGCTGTTAAGAAGGAGAAACCAAATGATGCACTTGCTACCAAGATGCTGAGTCATGCCCAGGCCCAGGGCAAAGGTCACTTCTCTAATCTCCTCTGATGACAGCCCAGGCCCCACTGGACCTGAAATTGTTATGGTGATGATGGAGGCGGGATGAGTAAGAGAAGAAGGGTAAAATGGAAGGAAATCGTGTGGCCTTGGGAAAGTTGTTTAATACTCCCCAAACACTTAAGCCCTCCATTTTTTAATCTATAAAACTGGGGACAATAATGCCAAACCCATAGGTTTTCCAGGAGTATAAATGAGGAAAAGAATGTAAGCTGTTTAGCACAGCAGCGGCCACATAGTAAGTGCTCAACAAAACCTCATGATCATGAGCATCATCACCATCCTTAGACGTTATCACAGAAGAAGTATTTGTGACTTTTATAATCCTCAATTAAGATGTGCCAATTTGAGCTTGGCCAGAGAAGTAGCAAGTGACATCACCCAATATTTTTTGAGCCAGATGGGCCTCTCTTTTCTGAAAATGGCTCCAGGGGCCATGATCATAAAAACAAGTTCCTAAGACTAATAGGACGTAATGGTGTGAGCACCTTGCAAATGAGGTCTAGGTCTGCTTGAAAACACAGGGTAAGGGAAGAGGAAATTTGGATGACCCCATGCTGGCCTGCTCCAGGCTTGCAAATTTGAGGAAGAGGAATTGCTCCCAAGGAAAATTATAATTCTATTCTGTCAATATAATGAGATGTAATGGATTTGAGCCAGAACGCAGAACACAGGATTTTGTAAAAGAGAAAAGAAGAAAAATTCCCCTGCAGCTGAAAATTTAAACAACCATGGCTCCAAGCGCTCCATTTTCTTGAACGTTGATGAAATCAGGGTAAGGTCAATCAAGGTTGAAGAAAGTTTAATAGGGAAGTCAAGGTTATTCAGTGACACTCCAGGGTGTGATATAAAAGGAGAATTTAAGCCTAACCAAATGGCAGGCTTTGGGCTGATGTCCGATATTTGCTGGATGATGTCCCAAAACCATTTCCTTTGAGCCTGTGATTGTTCATCTCATAGATTTTATATTTCGCAGGATTTTAAAAGAATAACTTTGATATTCAGATTTGCCCTGTATGTGGCATCCAGAGCAGTACTGTTCCTATTTAACAGCTGTATTGTAGAACATACATTCGTGCTTTTTCTTTGTTCCTTTTACACATACCTCAATGTTGCTTCCATATCTATTTCTGCCTCGAGTGACTGGGAAGATACCTTATCTCCAGATTGAAGGCTAGATGCTGATTCGATAACTCAAATCCTTCCCAGTGATTGCTTTAGACATGGACGTATGACTCAAATTAGGCCAGTGAGCAGTGAGAGGAAGTTTGTTGGATGTCTCCAAGAAAGTTGTCTGCACCTAAGAATGAGTCAGCCTGGAAATTTCTGTGTCTGGAAGTGACTCCTGCAACTACTGTTATGATCTTGCTGGTAACCTGGTAATAAAACCAGTTAAGAAGAACAGAGTGCAACAGTGAAAAGAACCTGGATCCTGGATAACAATTTAAGCTACAGAATACACTGAATGCCACCCAACCTCTGGACCTCCAGGTATGTGAAGGAATAATTTTCTGAACTGCTTGGAGTTTTCTGCTACTTGTAGCCAAAAAGCATCCTAAGTGCTTTAGAGTATTCTGGGATTCAGGAGTTAAGTGTGTTGCTTATGTCACCCAGACAGTAAGCGGTAGAGAACAGATTGAAACCCTCACTTCCCCATACCTTGTTTAGCTCTCTGCATTCCTCTGTCCCAGAGTGACAGTTTTACGTTCCTGAAATTAATCACAGGATATACCATCATTAAACTGAAAGTTTGCGTCTCACTCTTCCTCTGGCTAGTTAATAAAACAAAACCAATAATAATCCCTGGCCTACAGCACTGACAGAGCTTTCATGTCCCCACTGAAACCAAGCACGAGTCCCACATTTGGACAGAAGACGAAGACTTGGCTGTCTCCCAGATTTCAAACCTCTGTGATATCACTCCCTCTGTCATTTGCTGGAATGCCTGTCTCATGCCTTTTCTCAGCCTAAGCATCATATGTTCCAGTTTCCAATTGTTCAAACCCACGCAGAATTGGCCCATCTTCGCTTTGTACATCACTGTAGCATTGTCATGCATTCATCTTATCCCAGGATATCTTATTGCATGATGATGTTTCTCAGATGTATAATGATGCTTTCATCTATACAACAGTGGCTTGAATAATTAGGGAATTTGTCTCTTCACTTAATGAGAAGTCCAGAGGTTAGCACTTTCAGGGCTAGTTCAGCTGCTCCTTCCTGTGCCAAGGACCCTGGCCCTTTCCTTCCTTGTGTATTCCTTGCCATGCTTTGTATATTGGCCATGTTTCCACATCATCTAAAGGCGGCTGCCATTGCCCCAAGTATCATGTCATCACACCATGAGGTCCACAGCAAGAAAAGAAAGAAGAAAAAATCCTCGTACTTTTCTCTCTTTCATTTTTCAGAGAAGATAATCTCTTTTCAAAGCTACCCAATAATTTACCCAAGGTCACAGAACGGGTAAAATAGTGGAGCTGGGATTTAAATGTGGACAGTCTGACTCTAGACTGTTCCATAGAAATAGCGTACAAGCCATATGTGTAATTTTTAAATTTTATTTTATTTTTTGAGATGGAGTTTCACTCTTGTTGCCCAGGCTGAAGTGCAATGGCAGGAACTCAGCTCACTACAACCTTCGCCTCCTGAGTTCAAGCAATTCTGGTGCCTCAGCCTATCGAGTAGCTGGGATTACAGGCATGCGCCACCATGCCCAGCTACTTTTTATATTTTTAGGCGAGACAGGGTTTCTCCATGTTGGTCAGGCTGGTCTCAAACTCCCAACCTCAGGTGATCCTCCCACCTCAGCCTCCCAAAGTGCTAGGATTACAGGCATGAGCCACCACTCCTGGCCAGCAGCCACATGTAAAAAGTACAAAGAAGCAGGTGAAATTAATGTATTTGATTTAACTGAATGTATCCATAAGATTATTTGAACATGTGATCAATATTCAAGTTATTAATGAGATATTTTACATTTTTTCATACCAAATCTTTGAAATCCAGTATATATTTTATACTTATAGTATATGTCAACTTAGTCACTAATTTTCCACTGGAAGTGCATATCTCTATTTAGATTTCAAACAATTCCCATTGAAAACGTAGAATTACATAACCACTCTGTTCCAAACAGGCTTAAAGTTTCATAATAACTGAATCAAGTAGTAGCTTTTTACATTTACATTTAAGGTAATTAAGATTAAAATTAAATAGTCACTTCCTTGGTGACACTGGCCACATTTTGAGTTCTCAGAGGCCACATTTGGCCAGTGGCTACTACTGCATTGGACAGCATAGTTCTTCAACCTTAATGCTCAAGCTCATTTTTAATCAAATTCCCTGTACCCAAGGACACCGTACTGTGTTAGCAAGTGGCCACCTCTATTTAGATGGTGCACAAAATCTACCACTACAAGACTGGAGACCTGCCTTGTAGTTGTTTCCCTGTTTCTAGTTAGCTGTGTGACCTCAGGGGAGTCACTCTAATTCTCTGGGCCTCTATTTACTCATTTGTTAAAGATGGAGTATCATCCCAAACACCTCCTCCAGCTCTCAAATGCTATATTGTTTCTCTCTTCTAAGAGGAAGGAATGAAGGCATTGGTAAAGCCCTGGGCCTGAAGGTGCACACACAAGCTCTCTTCAATAAAATCCGTAAAGGGTGGAACACATTGCCACTCTCGAGCACCTGCTGACGTGCTGCGGCGATCTGGAGGCACTCGGTGCTCTCTCCTTTTATCCGGTACTAAGGATCCAGCTAATTCTGTCTCCTGAATGCCCAGAATAAAGACAAAGGGAAGCATTGTCTGGGCTCCGAATTCCAGGAAATATTGGTAGTTTTTTCCTTTTTATACACTGCGTTTTAAACAAGGAAAGGCCTATACGGAGATGGAAACCTCCGTATTATGTTTCTACAATGGTTTTGTGCCCCTGGTTTCCTGGAGTGGGCTGTGTTCTTTCACTATAAAGGAAAGGGCCTTTCTATTCTCCCAAATATCTGTCTTGTTAAAGTGTTTAGAACATGTGGTCTTGGCTTACAGTCAGAAAGGGGCTTTTGGCTTATTGAATAGCATAAAATCTCTTTTCTATTTTAGCCGCAGAGCTGTGAAAGGATGGCCAGGGGAGTCAAGTCAAAGTGGAGAATACATATAGAGGCCCAAGGACCAGCAATCCAATGTGGAAATACATATCTCTATTTAGATTTCATATAATTCACACTGAAAATGTAGAATCACATAACCACTCTGTTCCAAGATAATAATTGGCTCGGGTCAGGACTCGACTGCCAAATGGAGGACTAGAGGTGCCAGTGGGGTTAAACTTTAGGGCTCTGTGGGAAGGTTCTCAAAAACAATTCCCTCACTTCTATGACCTTTTACTATTAGAGGTTCATTTCTTTAGAGTCTGTAGGGTAGGTAGAGTGGAAATAGCCTCTTTCACCCATAAATGAGAGGTTCTAATCTTAGGCTTGAATTTGAGAAAAGAGGATAGTAAGAACTTGAATTGGAGAAGATGCTAGGAGGAGGCAGGAGAACCCAAAAGGACACTGAAGGAAGATGGTGAAGATTGTCAGCCACTTTATATTACGCTACTACCGTATCAGAGCTTATATGATCAGAAAATACACAAAAAGTTTGTTACCAGTTATGCTTTGCTTAAAGGAAAGACAGGCTAAAAGCAAGCAGGAATGTGTGGTTTTGTTTCCTCATTTCTTCAGCCAGCGTGGGAATTGGAAGGAAGGTGATGACTTATTTACTCATTCATGTCTTCACCCATTAATTGTGGTAGAGAGCTTTCAAAGATGGCCATCAATTCCTGCCCTCCCGTTCATGCCTGCCATTCCTCTCATCCAGAACTGGGGCTTATTTTCCCCTCTACTTGACTCTGCACTGGCCGGTGACTTGCTTTGACCCATAGAATGTGGTTGGAAGAGATGCTACACCCGTTCCAGGCCCAGCCTTGAGGAGGCTGCACCATGCTGTAAAGAAGTTTGGGCTACACTGTTGGATGCTGAGAGACTGAATGGAGAAGGGAGGGGCCATGTGCAGGAGCCTGAAGGGCCAGAATTAGAAGCAAAGCCTCTGGGGCCTCCTGCCCAGCCCAGCCACTGTCTAAGTGTAGATGAGTGAGTGACCCCCTGCCAACACCATGTGAAACAGAAAAACTGCCCAGCTTGTAACACTCCAAATTCATGACCCACAGAATCATAAAGAATGTAAATTGTTGTAGCTTTAAGCCACTACACTGTGGGATGGTTTCTCATCCAGACATAAACAAATGAACATTTACTATATGTTTTTGGCAGCTATATTTAAAGGGATTCCTTTTTATTCCAGTTTTTTTTTTTAATTTAATTTTTTTTTTAATAAAGATGGGGTTTTTCCATGTTGCCCGGGCTGGTCTCGAACTCCTGAGCTCAGGCAATCCACCCACCTCAGCCTCCCAAAGTGCTAGGATTACAGGCGTAGCCACTGCCCCCAGCCTATATTCCAGATTTCTAAACTAGATTTTTAATCATAAAAAAATTATTGACATTGGTTAAATGACTTTTTGCCTGTATTGAAATGATCAAGTGATTACTTTTCTTCTTTAGTCCATTAATCTTTAATTTGTTCTGAATTTTTTATAGTTTTTCAGTGGGGGTCCTTGCATATCTTTCATTAAATTTATTCCTAAATATTTAATGTTTCTGACGCTTTTATAAATAGTATACATTAAAAATATTTTCTAATTATAATAGTATATCTGAATAAAAGTGATTTTTGTATATAATTTTCTATTCTGTGACTTTGCTAAATTCACCTATTAGTTTTAGTCATTTTAAAAAGTGCTGAGGAGAGAATGTTGTGCCTCCTCCTTGTGGTTTCCAGTGTTTTACACGTTCAGAGACACTTCTCTAGTAACAAACTATAGAAATAATCCCTGAAAGTATACAATTTTTTTTTTTGAGATGGAGTTTTGCTCTTGTTGGCCAGGCTGGAGTGCAATGGTGTGATCTCAGCTCACTGCCACCTCTGTCTCCTGAGTTCAAGTGATTATCCTACCTCAGCCTCCCAAGTAGCTGTGATTGTAGGTGCCCACCACCACAGTTGGCTAACTGTTTTCATTTTTAGTAGAGACAGGGTTTCACCATGTTGGCCAGGCTGGTCTCGAACTCCTGACCTCAGGTGATCCACCCTGCTTGGCCTCCCAAAGTGCTAGGATTACAGGCATAAGCCACCATGCCCAGCCATGATAGACTTTTTTTTTTTTTTTTTTTTTTTTTTTTTTTTTTTTTTTTTTTTTGGTTGGGGTTTGATTGTTTTAGCCCCGCGGGGGTGGGGGGGGCACGGAGGGGGGGGCCGGCCCAC
>CAUYLG010050372.1:0-34315 GCA_963573385.1 Cacajao melanocephalus
CAGTAGAAAAATAGATAAATCAAATGTAGTATATTCAATGCAATAAAATACTATTTCGTTATAAAAAGGAGCAAATAACTGATACTTACAGCAACATGGATAAACCTCCAAAACATTGTGGTGAGCCAAACAAGCTAGACACTCTAAAATTTTATTTATATAGAACTCTATAAAAGATTAGTATGACCCAGGTTGAAGATAACTTACTGGAAAGGAATATAAGGAAATGTTTTGGGTTGATGGAAGTGTTCTGTATCTTCGTTGATGTATAATTACATGTTTACATATGTATCACAGTTATTGAGCTGTACATTTGAAACATGTATTTTATTGTATATAAATTGTACCTGAATAAAGATGAAAAACAATAGTATTTATAAATTCTATTAACACTTATTTCCAAAGGAAAATAACTCAAAAGATAAGTGAACACTTAAACATAATTTCAAAGTAAGTCTTGCTTGAAACTATATAAAAGTATTTCTTAAAAGGCAATTAATTACTAACATCTAAGTGTGAAAATTTTGATCTTTAGTGTATTGTGCAGAAAAATTGTATATTTCATTTAAAATTGATTGAAGGCAACAACGTACTTTAATCAGAGGAAAGCATCAATTAAATGTAGAAACAAGAGTTAAACAAAAATTCACATTAAAATAATGAGAAGTAATACTTAGAAACTGTATCCTAGAGACACATTATTTGTATTTTTAGAGAAACAGAAGCATATAGTAGTATGAAAAGATGTTAAAAAATGAATATTAAATTGGTGAGCACAACATATTATATTGACAAGAATATACCGTGACTGTAGCTTGCAATAAGGAAATGTCTTCCTCGTTTTTTTTCTTTAGGATTTTTTTTTTAAACAGGAATTAGTATCAACAAATATTTTCTTTTCTCCCTTTATTTATTGAACCACACCTTTTCTCATACTGTCTTTTCCCCGAAAAGAAGTGAATTAATTCACCATCTCATTATTACAGTTTTTCATTTTAAAAACAAAAAACACTACCTCAGTTTTCCCTTTCTCTTATTTTCAAAGTTATATATTTGGCCACCTAAGTTATGCTATACTTCAAAATGTTTTGTTGTTTTTGTTTTGAGACGGAGTCTCACTCTGTCACCCAGGCCAGAGTGCAGTGGCACAATCTGGGCTAACTGCAATCTCCGCCTCTCGGGTTCAAGCGATTCTTGTGCCTCAGCCTCTGGAGTAGCTGGGACTACAGGCATGCACCACCATGCCCAGCTAATTTTTGTATTTTTAGTAGATACCGGGTTTCGCCATCTTGGCCAGGCTCGTCTTGAACTACTGACCTCAGGTGATCCACCCACCTTTGCCTCCCTAAGTGTTGGGACTACAGGCATGAACCACTGCTCCCAGCCATCAAATGTTTTTGAAGCAATTTTTGTTATAGTTATGCAAATGATTCTTGAGTTCAGTGGTACAGGAAATTACGAGCTTGCTTCCATTTTGTATGGCATCAAAAATGTATAAAGTACTGCAAAATGATTTACATATATTACATCTTCTCTTAAAATTGTAATTTTTATGGTCCTTTACTTTTTACCCCCTTCTCTTCCTTTATGAGCTGTATCCCTAAAAATCACTTCAATTATTCAGCTAACCTTTCCCCTCACCCAAGAAAACCATTTTGAAGTATGTAGGTGATGTTACTTTCTTGAGGCTTGATGGACCCTGCTGAGATCAAACCTGGTTACTTTACTTAACACTCCTTTTTGCTGGAAAGTCTTAAATATTAGTCTTTGTTAACCTTTCCACAGATTTGTTATTGGGCGGGAAAAACCAGGACAAGTGAGTGAGGTTGCCCAGTTGATAAGCCAGACGCTGGAACAGGAGAGGCGCCAGAGAGAGCTGCTGGAACAGCACTATGCTCAGTATGATGCCGACGATGACGAGGTCAGTAGTGCTTGCAGATTCTTTTTTCCACTTTTTCTAATTCATTGAAACGCTCTACTGTATAACAGTATGACAGGTTTTATGCAGTTTCTCGAGGAAGGTATGTCTACGTTGAACTAAAATTCTACCTTAGGAAAGAAATACTACTTGCATCTGATATTCACTTAAGAATCGAGTCATGGTATCCTGTTTATAGTATGAAGTTTGTGGACACAAATAAGTCTTATCTTTTCACTATTATAAAGGAAGTCATAGAAACAGAAAAGGATAAAAATATAAAATTGTGAATAATGTCTGTCTTTATTGCTGGAATTGGGTGACTTTTCTCTCTCTGCTTTCTATTTTTTCAGTCTTTTCCGAATGTTCTACGATAGTATGTAATGCTTTTCCAAAAAAATCAGTAAACATACCCATACACGTAGAAATATACACAGAAAAGTACTATAGATTGCTGAGTGTTTCCAGGGTCTTTTCCCCTCAGGAAGAGAAAGTTCTTTGGATCTGCTCGCTATGATTTGTGCTAACACAATGCAGAACAGAACTTTCCACTAGCCCATGTTCCATAGAGTAGATACATATTGGAATAATTTTACATCCTGCTTTCTGTAGAAGATCAAGTAAATGAATAGAAGCTAACCCCCAAGTGAAAACAGCTCTCCAGAACCCTCGTGTGCTGTAATATAATACAGATGCTGTTCTATTTCTAATGTCATTGCCAAATGCACATTGATATAATGGGACAACATGCTTTATTATAAACACATTTAAACGTGCACATGTTTCATATTGGCGTGTCAAAAGATCCATCAACAATTTAATTGTAGTATTCCATACTCCATAAACTTGTACATGTTTAGATATAACAAATATTCTTTATTCCAACTGATATAACCACAGTGGAAATTCATGTATTCAACCCCTTCTTAGCTGAATATATAATTTTTCAGAAAATTGCTTTCCAGCCAGGTCATAGAGATTAATAAACAGACTTTCATATATTTTTCATGTATTTTTAATCTGAGATGTTTTAACTCTAATGTATATTATGATCTCATGAGTATGCAGTATGATGAGGATATATTCCTCACTTATTATAGCAGAAAATTAGAGGTGGTATATCTGTTAACTTTTGATCATCGGATAATACAGTAGAAAGCCCTTAAATGAATGAATTAGACTCTTAGAACTTGATTGATTTTCCTACTTGATGAGTCCATTTGAAATAGTGAGTATATTTTCATCACACTGAGATACTTTGTATCAATAATATTATCTTGGATTTTCAAACTAAAGAAGGGATTTCCTCGAATGTTTTGAACTTGTATCTTTCCTGGTTTTCAATTCTCTACATTAGTATTTTGTATTTTATCAAAGACACTGATTTACTTTGGCTGCAAGCTTATTCTGAGATTGTAGAATCATTCTCTGCAGGTTTGATTTTTGCCTCCTCACTGTGCTAGAAGGATTTTTGGTCTTAGGTTCAGGGATTACAGTGACATCAAGTGGTGGAAGGGGACGTGGCCAGGCTTTCTAATCGGTGCGCCTTGGTTTCTTTGGCCTGAAAGCATAGATATTGGGTTAGGTCATAAAATTCCTTCTAGCTTCTAACTTTCCATGAATATGAAATAAGACATCAGGTTTAATAAGGAGAGGGCAAAGAAGATAGTCAAATTTTTAAGGCACTCCAAGTGAAAGATTTAGATCACAGACCACACATTTACTGCAGTTATTTTGAGGCACTGATCACATTTATCCCCAAAAGTTGATATAAGATTTTGCTTTTTTTTTTTTTTTTAAAGACACAGGGTCTTGCTCTGCCACCCGGGCTGGAGTGCAGTGACACAAGCATAGCTCACTGTATCCTCAAACTCCTTGGCTTAAGCCAACCTCCTGCCTTGCCTCAGCCTCCTAAGTAGCTGGGGGTATAGGCACACAGAACCACATATTGCTAATTTAAAAAAAAAAATCACTATGTTATCCAGGCCTGTCTTGAACTCCTGGCCTCAAGCAATCCTCCTGCGTTGGCCTCCCAAAGTGCTGGGTTTACAGCTGTGAGCTACCACCACACCTGGCCCAAAGTCTTCTTTAACTTGATAATTTGAATAGATGGAAAAAGAATATTTTTTACTTGACGTTTGTACTTAGTAATGTATCATATCCTAAATAGAAGATTGCTTATAGGTTTTCTTGTTTGCCTATTTTTGTAAGGTAATCAGAGTTGTCATCTGAGCAGATATTTTCAGGGGCAAGGAAATTAAGTACATACTTAGTGGCAGGCACTTTGTAAGGTGTCTTTCCTACATCATCTCATTTAATCTTTAATGCAGCTAGAAGAGATTTTCTTTTTTTCCAACAAATGCAGCAACTGAGGTTTTTTCTAGTGGTACATCCAGTAGTTAGCAGAGTTGGAATTGGAATAAGGTCTTGCTGGCTCCAAAGGCTGGACTCTTTGCAACACGCTGTGCTATTTTTGAGTAGAGTGTACAGAACACTTCTGCTGGGTCTGTCTGTATTCAGGCAGACACAGAGTAACTTGGTAACAAAAGATGTTAAGAGAATTACTGTTTGGGGTGATGGAGTTTAGGTTCTGTGATTCTTTGTTCTGTATTTCTAACAAAAGAGAAATCAAGTCTTTAGATAATTTTACTCTAGGCAACAGTCCATAGAATCATCTTTATAGAATTTAAAGGGAAGAATAATTGAGTACTCAAATGGTTTTTTTTTAATTAGTTTAGCTTTAAGTTAACGTGTTTTTTCTTTCTGCAAGTTGTAGAAATGAAAAAGAAGTACTTGTTATGTTACTTCAAGTAACTCACTTTATGGAAAAAAGTCAAGGAGAATTTTCTTTGTATCTATCTCCATCCTCCTCTGTGACTTGGGTTTTCTTCTTTTCTTGTATGTTACAAACTGACTCACCAAAACATGCCTAGATAAATCCAGCTGTTAATTTTCAGTGCATAAGAGAAATGAAAGCTGTACAAATAGCAAAAATCCACTCCATTGTTAAAACTTCAAATTATCACTTGATTCAAATTATTTTTTATAATGCTAAAAAATATTAAATTGATTGATTTGAGTGCTTTTTTCCATTTTCTGTTTACTCTCTGTCTCCCTTTATGAATGAAGAATAAAATGTTGAAGAGGCATGAAAGAAATCAGAAGAACAAATATTGGATATGTAATGAATAAATGCTCCTTAAATAATTGAGTTAATTTTATATATAATAGAACAATTTATTTATTAATATATCTTTGTTAAAACAGGCCCTGGATGTGTGTAATCAGTCACTTGGTTTTTCACTTTTGTGATTTATAGATTCATCTTATGGTTTTAAAGTTACAGTTATTTTTATTTGACAATATCGCCTTTGACATTCCCTGTACCAGCCGTGAAAACCTCTAATTAGATACAGAGCAACCAAGTTCATCCAACTGATTTCCAGAGCCAGCTCTTAGATCAACAATGTCTGCTGAAGGATAGATAGGTTCTGTTTTTGATCAGATCATCCAAAGTTGATTGTAACTTGAAACTTGTCACATTGACAGAGAGGAGTTGCTTGCTTGAATTGACTACCTGGAAAACATCACAATGTGATAAATAGATCCTGAAATTATAAACGTACAGTGGACCTCTAATAACTGTATTGAGGAAGATTAACTATTTAAACTTTTGCTTTTTCTGTTTTTTCTTCCTCCAGATCATTAGAAGGGTTTAAAATAAGCAAACAGCCAATTTTATTTTAATTTGCACTCCTGTTTTGTTTACTTTCTGTTAAAAATTCTGATTTTAAAAAAAAAAAAAAAAAAAAAAAAGCTAAAATGGCTTTGCCTAAAAGCTGTAGAATAAAAAGGAGGATCCTGTTTAAGAAGAGGAAGTTGAATATCTGAACAATTGAAAATTTTTAAATGTATATCTGAATATATCTGTGATTCATTATTGAATTTCTATTTAATAGAATTATTGATCATTTGCTTGCTTTCTTTCTCCCTCTTTCTTTTTTTTTTTTTTTTAACAATCTGAAGGGTTGCCAAGGAGGTTTTCAATAAATCCCTCAGACAGTCAGCACTATTTCATGACACTTGGGGAGTATGATACATTTTTCAGCTAGAATTTAACTTTTAATAACATTTAATCTCTTGTCATACTCCACAACTGTCAGTGTTTAGCCTTTTAGTAGTGAGATGAGGTAATTATGGTATATATTTTGGGTAGTATCTTTATATATATTATTAAAGAGGCTTATACAGTTTGAAGTGCTGCAGGCTCACACTGGAAATAGAGTATGAACTGTTACTATATTCCATATTTGAATTAGAAAAGAGATATGGTCATTGAAATTAAAATAAACTATTGTACTTTAAAAATTATAATTATTTGGCTTCCTTAAATATTCTTTTAAGACATAATATTTATTACATTGTGAAGTCTTAGCTTATAGATAGCATTTCAGAGTCTGCTTGGGCAGTAGTTCATAACAAGGTTAATCATCACTCCAGAAACTGAAGCTTCTTCTAAAATATAATTGAATCTTTCTTTCATAATTTGTTTTCATTACTGGAAATTAATATCATTATAACAATATTATAGCAACATTATTTTTTAGAATCTTTTAAAGTATTGAATACAATTTAGAGTAGCTGCCCACATAGGTATGGATTTTTATTGCTTGTGTTAGCATGTAATAATTAGAGGCAAAAATATAATGGAAGCTTTGGTTTGCATAAGTTTTAAAAGGTATACAAGAATATATTTATGTTATAAAAAGTGTTAGAGGGATAACATTAAATTTGACTCTTTCTGTTTGCCGTTCCTAGTTGGAAATAGCTTGTGTGTATAAACAAGTATTGCAGTTATTATGGTTGGCCTTTTAATAATGTGATTACAATAATGTAAATAGACTGTATACTGTATCTATAATACTGAGAAACTAAGAGTGGGGGCATTTTTTTTTTTTTTTTTTTTTACCAACATGCAGCACTTAACAGTGTGTATTACAATAAGTACTGGGACCTCAGTGTTTTTCTATCCTTTATCATTAGGCTGATCTCTTTGCGGTGGGGGGTAAGCCTTCTTTAATATTTTTTGTCAACCATTCTAGAACACTGTGGCTGAATTACAAGGAGTGTCTGGCAACTGCAATAACAATAACAACTGTTTTCTTAAGGTTTGTTTTTTAGTTGAAAGTAATGCTTACCTGTACTTTCCCGCTTCATATGTAAAATTAAATATTCTTTGTGTCTTATTAACTATCTCCATGTTCTGAAAACCTTCTCTAGAGCCATGTGTTTTATGCATTGAATAATAGTTTGAAAATAATCATTCGAAAGACATTTAATTCTGAAACATAGCATATATTTTAGGTATAGGTTTGGCAATTTAGACTCATTTCTTAATATTTAGCCATGGATATTTTTAACCCCTAACACTTTAAAAATTTTTGTGATTCAAATTAAAAGGAAAAAATAAATGTCCAACAGCAGGTCTGTATGAGGTTTGCACAGTAACAATGTATGTAGTGATTTATATTGTCTGTAAATCCAGTACTTTTTTAGGAAATAATCTTTTGATACAAAGTTCTTGATTTTTCAAGACACTAAATACATTTATCTTTAAATTATACTAGTATTTATTTGCATGATTTATATGATAGACATACCAAAATATCTAAAATGATACTATACTTTAACAAAATAATTCTCATTATGTTTAGTTGCTGTTAATATAGATAGCAGTGCTTAAAACTGGAGGTCAAGTGTATGTAAAAAGCAGGCTGATACATGGCAATTAGAGGAGCCTGAAGAATAAAAGAAATATAAAACCTTTTTAACGGCCTGTTTGTGAACAGACTCCAGTTTGGTTGGATCTTTAAAGTCATTAAATTTAATTATATCCTTTGGTTTATGATCCCCAAATCTATAGCAATGGTCATTATCACTGAAACCCTGAATCACAATGTGCTTTGAAAACATTCAGTTGAAGACCCTATCCATATGTGGTCTAGCCTAAGCAGTGTATGCACATGCTTCACACACACACAGCCCCATACACCACACTCACACCACACATACCCACACACACACTGCACTCACACCACACATACCCGCACACACACCACACACACCCACATACACACCACACTCACACCACACACACGCCACACATACATACCACACACACACCCCACATACCCACACATATGACATGCCACACACACACACCACAAACATATATTACCCCCACACACACATACCTCAGACACACTCTGATCTCAGGGTGTAGACATCTTCCTGTACTTGAAAGATTCTCTCTAGAAATATTCTTTGTATATGGATATGTCACTTTTTAATAACACTGTGTACAGACAGAAGGGTGGGTAGTGTCAAGTGGAGATAGAGGTTAGGATAGGAACCTTCATCTAAACAATGAAGATTCATCTTTGATTTTTAAAAATTATGATGCAAATAATTTGAATATATTTTCCTTCCCACTGCTACATTGTGATGTTGTTTACTCGTGAGCTAGATACAAAATACCAAATAAACTTTATCAGATTCTTCCATGTAATTAAATTTCTCTGAAAGTGTAGACTTTGTACTCCCTAGAAATTATGCTAGAACAATTCAATATTATGATGATGAAACACAGAGTTTGCAGTATTAAAGAGATGTCATAGAAACTAACACAAATGACAGTATTTTTCTGAATTTAAAAATGTATATTTTATAAGTTGAATAATTATTAACCAAACAGTTCCAAAATGCTAAAAGACACAGTAAGAGACGGATGCCTGGGAAACAGACTTACTTTCCCAGGGGCCATGAGGATCCCCTGGTTTTTCTATGCCTTTTATTTCCTCCATGTTTTACGGTGTTTAGTACACTGACTTTGTTGCCCTTGTATGTCAGCTTAAACTGTTCGCCTTTCAGGGTTGTGTTTTTCATCTCTTTCACAAAACATTGTTGGGCTAGCAGCCTTTTAAAAGTGTGTCAGTAGCACTGTGTGTATCTCTTTCTATCATTATTTATCCATAAATTTCCCCCATTAGCCTATAATCTCTTCTAAGACAGGTTTCAATGGACTTTTGCTTGCCACAGCATTTTAATTGTCTTAAGAGTCCATGAATTTGCAAGAAGACCCTATCTCTATCACACTAAACCACAGTCTTCTTCATGTAAAACCAGAAAAAATAAATATGCACATTTTATCCCTGAAAACCTTTGGGACTATCAAAATAGCAACTTGGTGATTCACATTAACATGCCTTCTTTTTAGTCATAACTAAATAAACCCGCAGTTAAAACAGAATAGTCAAAATGGCCTAAATTACAATGTTGCATATATATCCTTCTCTCCTTCCCAGTGTATTCACTTAGAAATAGCCTTAAATCATAGAAACATATTTTCTATCACAGAAATACATTTCCATCTGCAATAAAAACTGAATGGTGACTTGACCAAGGACTGAGATGGTAAAGCTGCTTTATCATGGAGTTTTGGCAGGCTTCATAAAGGCTTCATTCATTTTTGACTGATATTGAGACTAGTAAGGATGTTAAGACTAATTGGTTTATGAAGTTTCAGTTCCTAAAGGGATTTTTTAATGGATTTATTGAAATAAATTTGACATAGAGTGAAATGCACATATCTTAAATGTATAATTTGGTATGTTATCATCACATAGCCCCATTTAAATATCAAATTTAATGAGTAATAATCTACATACAATAAAATGCACGATTTTTAAGTGTATTTAAGTTAACAATTTGATAAGTAATCACCACCATAATCAAGATATAAGACATTTTTATTACCTCAACTATTTACCTTATGGAACTTTGTAGTCACTCTCAGCCTGAAACAGCTATTCAGTCAGCTTTTTGAAACTGTAAGTTAATTTATCCAACTCTAGAATGTCATTAGAATAAAAGTACAACATGCTTAACTTTTCTTGTAGTGCTTCTTTCACTCATCATAATGTCATAATTATCATTAATACTTAAATGTTATGATGGTACTGTAATTGATATTGCTTTGAGTTATAGTAGACAAAACCTGGAGTCCACCTGATGTGGGATGCCTAATTAGGAAACTTCACCATAAAGCTGGAACTCCATGGACTACACTTTTCTGTAAGGTGAATATAAATCTACCACCCCAGGGACTGCATGGAAAATTGACAGTGTCAAATCTTGGGTGCTGAGTGGAAGGGCAAAAAAAATTTTTTTCTAAGAAATTATGATCATGAGTAGCCTTAATTTATGTTACTTTTCAGAAGAAAAAAAAAGCATATCTTTCCTTGGGGGTTCATCTTTACTCAAAGAAAAGAAGTTAAAGTTTCAAGAAATAGGAGTTTACAGTTTCAAAGTACAAAGTTCACAGGGAAATAAAGGACCATGAGTAACAAACAACAGGAAATAGAAGGGAGGGAGGAAAAGAAAAGAAAGAGAAAGAAGAAAGGAAAGAAAGATAAGGTCAAAATCATTTTATTATCAGTTGTACCAAACTAGAACAAATATATCTAGTTGTATATAACTTATTCCAGAAGACATAAAAACGAAAGTCGTACACCTTTGATACCAGAAATTCAGTAAAACTTTGAAGAGTGTGAGATGTATGAAGTAATAAGACATAACCTTGGTACCAAAACCTAACAATGATGAGAAAGAAAATACATGTAAGTCCATCCCATTCATGAAAACAATGCAAAAAAATTCCTAAACAAAATATTGGCAAATCATATGAAGCAACATATAAGAGATAATATATCACAACAAGGTTGGGTTTAGCCGGGAATGCAAGTATGGTTTAACATTTGAAAATCAGTCACTTTTTATATTTTACATTGTACTGGTAGGCAAGTTAAAGAAATTAAAGAAATAAACTGTAAAGGAAGAAGTGAAACTGTTATTCACATATGATGAGATTGTCTATTTAGAAATCTCAAAGAGTACCTATAGATAAGTTATTAGAAATAATATAAAATTATAGCAACTTTACTGGATACATAATTAATGTAAATAAAACATCTATTTCAGTATGTCTGCAAACCAGGAGAAAACATAATTTATAAGTTATCATTTACAAGATTTCAAGACATAAATGATAGAGAAAACCTTCATAGAGAAAAATAAAATTTTATTGAGATATACTAAAGAAAGTGTATAAAACAGGACAAAGAAACCTTGTTCATGGATTGGAAGATTCAATAACTTGAGTCCATTAACTCCAAGTTGATTCAGTGCAGTTCTAGTAAAAATAATTTCAAAAGATTTTAAAATGGAATTTGGTAAGCTATTGCTAAAATACACATGAAAGGACAGTACACCAGAAATAACCATGACATTTCACATGCTTTAAAATGGAAATAATTATTATTAAACTTTAGTAAATTTAGACTTTAAGGCAAAAGAATGAGCAAGTTGGTCAAGGAACCCAGAAACAGCCCTTTACATACATGAAAACCTGATTTTATGACATAGATAACGCTCTAGAAGAGTTGAGAAATGTTTGGCTCTTCAATAAAGAGAATTTAATGAAGTTGAGCCCCCACATATAATCCATATCCAAAATTCAATTTCAAGTGGACTGACTACTCAAATGTGAAAAGCGAAAATATAAAATTTGGAAGATAGTGTAGAAGAATATCTTTATGACCTCAGTGTTTAGAAATGTTTTTAAATGAGCCACTGAGAAAACTGACTACATTAAACTTAAAAACTTCTGCTCATCAAAAGAATAACTTTAAGAAAGTGAAAAGACCAGAAGCAGGAATAAAATGTTTAAAAAATAAATAACCAAAAGTAAATTACAGTCAATTCTGCGAAATATATTTTTAGGCAATTTCATCATCATGTGAACATTATAGGCTGTACTTACACAAACCTAGATAGTACAGCCTACTACACACCTAGGCTAGATGTTACAGCCTTTTCTCCTAGGCACAAACCTGTACAGCATGTTACTGTACTGAATACTGTAGGCAGTTGTAACACAATGGTATTTGTTTATCTAAACATGGAAAAGGTACAGTTAGAATATGGTATAAAACATAAAAAATGGTACATCCCTATAGGCCACATACCATGAATGATGCTTGCAGGACTAGATGTTGCTCTGGCTGAGTCAGTAAGTGAATGTGAGCACTAGGACATTACACTATTGCAGACTTTATAAACACTGTACACTTAAGCTACAATGAAATTATTTTAAAATATTTTCTTTGAAAATAAATTAACCTTAGCTTACTATAACTGTTACATTTTATAAACTTTTAGATTTTAAAAAACTTTTTGACTCTCCTTTTTAATAACACTTAGCTTAAAAAACACATTGTATAGCTGTACAAGAATATTTTTTATCCTTATTCAGTAAGCTTTTTGCTGTTTTTAATTTTTTACTTTTTAAATCTTCTTGTTTAAAACTAAGACACAAACATACACATTAACCTTGGCCAACATGGTCAGAATCATCAATATCTTCTACCTTCATGTCCTGTGCCACTGGTAGGTCTCAGGGCAATAACACATGGAGCTGTCATCTTTCATGATAACAATGCCTCTTCTGGAATACCAACTGAAGAACGTGCCTGAGGCCGTTTTACAGTCAGTCTTTTTTTATAAGTAGAAGGACTACACTCTAAAATAACAGTAAAAAGCATAGTAATTACCTAAACCACTAACATAGCTGTTTATTATAAAGTATCATGTACTGTACAAAATTGTATGCATCATATTTTTATACAACTCGCTGCACAGTAGGTTTGTTTACACCAGTACTACCACAAACATGAGTAATGTATTGTGCTATAACATTACGACAGCTTTTCAGCTCCATTATAATCTTATGAGACCACTGTCATATGTAAGGTCCAGCATTGACCAAAATGTCATTATATGGCACATGACTGTATATAAAAAGTACTTGTGTGAGCCAGTAAGGAAAGACTACAATGGGCCATTGGCTTGAACAGGCATGTCTCAGAAAAGGAAACCTCCATAGCAGATGATGTCCAAATATATTAGCAATCAGCAAGAGAAAAACCAAAATAAAATACTACTACATACCTACTGAATTGATTTAAATCAGATATTTTAAGTTTCAGTGAGGATATGGAGTAAGGAAAACTCTTATTCTCTGCACACAGGAAAATAAATAAGCCCAATCATTTTGAAAAACAATTTGGCATTATCTAATAAAGTTGATTCAGCAATTATATTTTTTGCTAACTACCCTAGTAAAACTCATATACATGAGCCATAGACATGTATAACATTGTTTTTGTAGTAGTAAATAAAACATTGAATATATATGACATCTCTGTCAACAAGAGAATGGATAAATATATTATGGTATAGTCATACAATTAAATTTTATGTTGATGCAGCAACCCACAATAATGGGTGGAATCTCAAGAGCATAGAGTTAAAAGCAAAAAGGCACAGAAAAATACCCACAATATTATTCCATTTATGTAAAGCATAAAATTTTGTCAAAATGATACATTGGGGATAAAAATATAGCAAAACTTAAAAAAAAAAAAACTCAGAATGATAAAATTGGTAAAATTCAGCAGAATTACTCCAGAAGAGTAAGCAAGTAAAATGAAATCAAGGAGGCACACACAGAGGACTTCAATGAAAATGAGTGGTCCTGTTCCTTTTCTTGAACTAAGTTGTTAGTTTATTGGTGGTGATTATATAATTATTCATTATGTTTTAAATTTATTTCTTGAATAGGCTTTATATCAACTCAGTATTTAATATAATTTAAAATCTGCCATGTATAATATATTTAGCAGTTTTGTGATTATAAAATGAAAATCACATAGTTTCTCCTTTCTGAGGACTTATAAAATGGCTTAAAACTCTGTGTCTTCAACTTGCTTCAGTATGAGAATATCATGGTACTTCTTTAAGAATACAGATTATCCACCCAGCCTCAGACCTGCTGAATCTTACTATGGCTTGCAGGGGTATCACCTGCGGATGTTTGTGGGAAGGGGTTGGGTGTAATCAGTATTGGAGTGGTCCGGTGTAAAGATGCCAGGAACCCTAAAGTAAAGATCTTTGAGTCCTGGTATTGCAGACACTTTGCAAGAAGGAATGGATGCCACAAACCACAAGACAGTCATGTGAGGAAAGGACTAGAATTATTCTCCCTGGAAGGAGATTGTAAGATTGAGACTATGTTTATCATTAATCTATAAGATAATCCATGTAATACCACCCAATGACATTTTCGTTGGTTTTACTTTTTTTTTTAATACCTTAAATGCTATAACTTGGTTCTATTTGGTGATCTGATAACATTTTTGCAATTATATGAATCAATTTTTATATAAATATATTTTTCAAGATTCAGTTACTTGTATAATTATAGAATTACTCAAATAATGATAACATATGCCTCTTAAGTCACTCATAGCTGTCCTCATCTGTAGAGGAAAATTCAGGGAAATACAAATCTCTTAGTCTCTTTCCACAGTTCTACTGGCATCAGAATAAGCACTTCATTGTTTTCTTGGCAAGTAAAATGAAACTCAAGGAAGACTGCCAGTTTGAATTTGCAGTGTGACATTTGAATTATAGAGTTCTACTTTGGTCTATCAACTGTTTAGTTCAGGATCTCAGTGGGAAAAAGAGAGATCACTGGTTCCCTCCTCATATAGAATATATTTATTAGGAACTTAAACACAATAGCATTTATCTCTTTATAAGTAGGTAAATTTATCAAGTGGAATTGAATTAAGAATATTAAGACATGGAAAATATATTTTATACTCAAAAGAAGCTTATTTTGCTGTGGAAATAGTAAATATATATGGTAAGAAAAATGTAAATCCTTTTCAAGGCAACCTGTTAAAAGAGCCAATAACCATAGTATAAAAGAATCATCACAATTTTAAGGCATACAAAATAAAAGTGAATTTGATATTTCTGGTTTCTATTTTTATTTGCAAGGAGGTTTTTGTTGCTTTTTATTTTCTGTAGCACAGGCAGGTGCAGCCATATAGGGTGTGTTCGAAATTTTTTTTAACAACAGCCTATCTGCAGAGCAGAGTATATAAAAACAAATAACTAGAAAGTATTTTTAAAGATAATTACTTAAAAAAAGTAATTGCGGTTTTTGCCATTGAATGTAATGGCATTACTTTTGCACCAACCTAATAGAATAATAGTGTTCAGTCTTTCTAAAATCAGTGGAATTTCTTGACTTTTGGACCTCATCTAACTGGATAGACGTTTTAAAAAAATTGTTGGGAAACACTTTTCCGTGAGCCTTTCACATTTCTGAGACACTGATTGCCCTGTATTCTGGACTACCTTTTCAAGTGTTTATGTTTGTGAACTGAACAGCCTTGGAAGATAGTTTTTCCCTTTAGAGCAAAGGGCAGTAATACTTCTGATTATAAAAGATTCTGGTTACATAGCTCTGGGTTCTTCTGACATGTCTACCTGTGCAGGAATCATCTGGCCTTCTACTCATTATCCTTTGAAAATTGTGGCTTGAGGAGCCAGTCCAAAAATGGTAATACAACAGTTGTCCCTTATCTGTAGTTTTGCATATGAGGGTATCAGTTACCCACAGTACAGTACAATAAGTTATTTTGAGAGAAAGAGACCATGTTCACATAACTTTTATTACAATATGTTATAATTATTCCATTTTATTAATAACATAGTACATAGAATATACTGTGCCTAATTTATAAATTAAACTTCATCACAGGTATGTATGTATAGGAAAAAGCATAGTATATAATAAGGCTCAGTACTATCTGATCTGTATCCACTGGGGGGTCTTGGATTTATCTTTTGTGGATAAGGGGATACTACTGTAGTCTGTTTCAACTAGTACAAAGACCCATCATGGGTTGAAGAAGGGTCTGACCCCACATCTATACTGAGCATGAATGGAAGAAATTTCACTCACTGGGAAAATGATGAGGCAGGATATTTAATGCTAGATAAGGAGGAATAGCAACAGTTGGGCTGCTTTTTGACTCAGTCCCTCTTGCAGTCTGTCATGTCTATCATGCCAACTTTAGATTCATTCTGACGATAAAAGCTGTCACAACGTTCTTTGCCATGGGTCCTGGCTGTTATAAGGCAATATTGTTCCTGTTGGGGAAATTTCTCTGAGATAAATAAACTCCTATGAGAAACCTAGTGAGGATTTGGGCGCTCACTGCCTTGGATTGAATCTATAATGCTGATGAAGGTAACTCAAATGTGAAATTGTCCCAAGATAGTCTAGATAAATTCTTACAGTCAGCCTTATCATCCTGTAAAACTCCCCTGTCCTTTTATGTTGAAACCAGGTTAAAGAGATGTTACCATGGTAACAGGGCAGCAAATGCCCCAGATGAAGATGGACTCCATAACAGAATTTTTGCTATGGAAGTCAAGATTATGATTGCTGAGTCAAAGACTCCCCACAACTAGGTAGATGATGTCAGTAATTATGAGCAGCCTTATATAGTGCCTCAGGTGGACTGTAAACAGTGGAAGTTAGGTTAAAGCATGAATAAACACTGCATGGCTCAAAACTGAATGTGTCTGTGACAGCCACAGAGCTCTTCTCTGCTTCCACACCTCTTGTTGCCTCCCGGCTCCACCCTGACTTTAGCTGCTTTGGGCTGAAATCTCTTTGCCTTCCAGAGAGACCAAATTTTATAAAAAACCCCTTGATTATAACGGAGAACTTTAGAGAGGGGAAACACTTGAACTTTATTGTTTTGTTTTGTTGATACTCTAGTTCCCAACTCACTATCTCACCTGGTGCCACTGTGAGAAGGATGCCCAAATTCAACTGATATAGTGGGTTCACAGTAGGAAGGGAAGCAAAAATGGCCATGTGAATGGGACCCTTTGTGGGCAAACACAATGTAATGGTGTTATGGTTTCCACTGCTACTTGTGTAATGGAATTGATGTGTTATATGCATGGACTTCTTGTCACGTTAGTGTCAATGGGGATTCTCCCATTCAGAGATTGCCACATGTAGAGTGGTAACAGTGGATCATGTAGATCACCTTCCTTGTTTCCCTCAGGTGGCCCAGCAGAAACAAGATAGCATCTCGGGAGGAGAAAAGGAATTCACGGCTTATTTATACACTTAATGGGCTGGGAGCAGTGGCTCATGCCTGTAATCCCATTACTTTCTGAGGCTGAGGCCCGGGGATCACTTGAGGTCAGGAGTTCAAGACCAACCTAGCAGACATGGTAAAACCCTGTCTCTACTAAATATACAAAAATTAGCTGGGTGTGGTGGTGCATATCTGTAATCCCAGCTACTCTGGAGGCTGAGGCAGGAGAATCGCTTGAGGCCAAGAGGTGGTGGTTGCAGTGAGCTGAGATCGTGCCACTGTACTCTAGCCTGGGTGACCAAATGAGACTCTGTCTGTGGGTGACCAAGTGAGAGTCTGTCTAAAAATAATAATAAAAATAGACACTTAATGGCTGCCAGGATTCTCAGGCCATTTCCCAACTCAACAATACCACATGCTTGCTCAGTCACCAAACACACCTCTTATTTTTTTTAAGTGGCTATGAATTTGCTACTAAACTCTTATTGAAATTGAATGTCTATGGAGAAATAGGAACGCTTTTACACTATTGGTGGGAGTGTAAATTAGTTCAACCATTGTAGAAGACAGTGTGGCAATTCCTCAAGGATCTAGAACCAGAAATACCATTTGATCCAGCAATCCCATTACTGGGTATATATCAAAGAAGTATAAATCATTCTACTATAAGGACACATGCACGTGTATGTTTATTGCAGCACTATTCACAATAGAAAAGACTTGGAACCAGCCCAAATGCCCATCAGTGATAGACTGGATAAAGAAAATGTGGCGCATATACACCATGGAATACCATGCAGCCATAAAAAAGAATGAGTTCATGTCCTTTGCAGGGACATGGATGAAGCTGGAAACCATCATTCTCAACAAACTAACACAGGAACAAAAAACCAAACACCACATGTTCTCACTCATAAGCAGGAGTTGAACAATGAAAACACATGGGCACAGGGAGGGGAACATCATACACCAGGCCCTGTCAGGGGGTGGGGGGGGCTAGGGGAGGGATAGCATTAGGAAAAAAATGTAGATGATGGGTTGATGGATCCAGTAAACCACCATGGCAAGTGTATACCTATGTAACAAACTTGTACTTTCTGCACATTTATCCCAGAACTTAAAGTATAAAAAATAACCACATTAAAATAATAATAAAAAGAAATTGAATGTCTGACCCATGTACAGACAATATCTCTGGCCTCATATTTTCAGTTTCAGATGGGTCAACTTGAAATCATGACCAACAAGATTGGAAGGGTTCAACAAACATTGTCAAATAAAAATGACAGATTCCAGAAAGCTGCCAATTTGGCTACAAGTGGTAGCTTTCTATTTGATTAAAACTTTGTCTCTCTGCCTCCTGAAATGGGGAGTTTGGCTTGGTGATGTCTTCAATTCATAGGCTTTCTTTAAATCCCTGGTATTTGTTCACTGATGGTTCTGCCAAGTTGTCCAATGTTGTCTTCTGGTTTTTTAATCTCAGCGCTAGTTATGCAAACCCCAAAAAGGACATGGTCACTCTGCTCAATAGGCAGAACACAAGCCCATTTGTATCTCTGGCCAGTACTCTCCTTGATGAAGCTTGTTCTATTTTACTGACTCTCTGGGTCTATTGTAACTGACTTGTTTGGTCTGTCACTCCTACAATTACAGACTGACATATTAAAGTTTGGGATAGATAGGGTTGAGAGTGGTGTCTCACACCTGTAATTCCAATACTTTGGAAGGTTGAGGTGGGAGAATAACTTGAGGCCAGGGGTTTAAGACCAGCCTGGGCAACACAGTGAGATCTGTCTCCACAAAAATAATTTTTTAAAAGCCTGGCATGGCAGTGCTGCATGCCTATAGTCCCAGCTACATGGGAGGCTGAGGTTGGAAACTCCTGGACTTGAGCCCAGGAGTTTTGAGGCTGCAGTGAGCTATGATTGTGCCATAGGACTGTACCCTGGGTAACAGAGTGAGACCCTGTCTCCAATTAATCAATTAAAAAAAAGTTTGGGATGGCAGACAGTGGAAACCAAGTGTGGCAACTGGTCACATTCTTTGAACTGCTCATGTAACTGCACCTTAGAGGTATTTTTTATATATTTAAATGTATTTAAAGAAAGACTTTTAAAAATAGAATCAGAATCTACAGTTTAATAGGATCTCCAGGTGATTCTTTTAAAAATACTTTTATTGATGCATAAGATGTACAACGTTTCAGGGTACATGTGACAATTTAATATATTCATTTAATTTGTAAAGATCAAATCAGTTTACTTGGGATATTCATCACCAAAGAAAGATCTTTGTAAGAAATCTTTTTTAAAAAACAAAAGAAAGAATTTCTTTAGAATATTTTAAAGAATTTTTTAAAAAAGATTTTTGTGTATTTAAAGAAAGATCACCATTAGATCATATAGCCTTCAGATGATTACAGAGATCCCTCCAAAATGAAGCTACCCTTAGTTACTAAAGGGAGCTTTCCTGAGGGATAACTAATTTATAATTTATATGATTCATCTTTATGATTGAAGTCATTTAATTAGATAAGCTCTTAGGAAAATGGTTCTTGATTTAGGTAATGTGATTATTGGTACCACCTCCATCTTGGCAGGCAGTCATGTCAGCCTCAACTTTTTGGCCAGGGATTTTCTGGATAGTAGAATTGCTCTAACCCTCAATACAGAAGCTTAAGGAAAAAGTCCTGGGTTTCTAAGTTATATCCTGATGGTTTATGGGATTTCTTTAACCAACTGGGTCTCGGATCCTAGGGAATATAGTTGTTATCAATACTGCAGGTTAGACTGATTGTGCTGCTTGGAATCCTATTGATAGTAGCCTTAATAATATGCTCTGAGAGCGACTGAATGGCTTTGGTCCTAGCCACTCTTAGTCACATTCATCAGTGTGGCCAAGGGAATGCCATACTCAGGAAAATTCACTGCAAGCCAAGACTCTGTAGAAATGAGGGTGGACGTTGTTCGGAGACAGTTCCTTCATGGGTTCTCCCTTTTCTGCTTGTCTTTTGAGCAGCAGCAGCACCAGCAGCCTTTGTTTCAGATTATCTTTCCAATTATGTTGGTATCATTAGGAGATAGTATCTTCCTTTAGGGCAGTGACAGGTTTGTTTATCACTCATTATTTAAAAATTTGAATTTCCTAAGGGCAGAATTCTTAATAAGATTTTATTGGTTATACTGTCTTTTTTTTTTTTTTTTTTTTTTTTTTCTGGAGACAGAGTTTTGCTCTGTCGCCCAGGCTGGAGCACAGTGATGCAATCTTGACTGACTGCAACCACTGCCTTACGGGTTCAAGTGTTTTTTATGCTTCAGCCTCCCGAGTTGCTGGGATTACAGGCCAGTGCCACCATGCCCAGCTAATTTTGTATTTTTTTTTAATAGAAACTAAGTTTCACCATGTTGGCCAGGCTGGTCTCAAACTCCTGACCTCAAGTAATCCACCCGCCTCAGCCTTCCTAAGTGTTGGGATTACAGGTGTGAGCCACCACCCCCAGCCTGGTTATACACTCTGCTTCATTTCTAAACCACATTCGTTTGGCAGTTCCCTGGATTTGAACTTTATTTGGAAGCCATTTCTTAATTTTAGACTTAATTTTAAAACTTTGAAAAATACCAACTTTCTGTTTAAACAGAATGAATTCCTTTCTGTTTAATAGTACTGTCAACTGAACTATTCTTTTTACATTTTACTATAAGCAGCAAGAAGAAATCAGGCAACACCTTCACCACTGTGTTTAGAAGCCTACTTAGCCAGATCACCCCGTTCACAAGGAACACTTCCTACTTTCTCATTAGAGAAGGTGATAATGTTGCTAAGCTTTGTGTCACTACACAACAAGCATGCCCCCTTCCAGTTTCCGTTAACAATCTGTGCAGTGCAATTTAGGCTTGCTCCAGTACACTCTTCAGAATCCTTCTAGCCTTCACCCACTGCCTGTTTCCAAAGCCACTTCCCTGTTTTTTTCTGTATTTGTTTTGCTAGCATCCCTCTTCTATTGCTGCATTACAAATTACCACCAAAACTTAGCAACGTAAAACAAGAAACATTTGTATATTACAGTGTCTGTGGGTCAATTTAGCTGGTTGCCTCTGACTCAAAATCTCTCCCAAGGCTGTAAGTAAGGTGTTAGCCAGAGTTGTGGTCATCCAAATGCTCCACTGGGAGAGGATCTGCGTCCGTGCTTACTCACAGCTGTTGGCAGGACTGAGAAGACCCACTTCCAGGCTCCCTCATGTGCCTTGGCAGGCCTTAGGTCCTCACTGGCTGTTGGCCAGAAACATCAGCTCCTTGGGATGTGAGCCTCTCCCTGCTCATAATATGGCAACTTGCTTCCCAATAATGAGGTCTGAGAAAGAGAAAGAGCAAGAGGACAAAAGAGACACAAGTCACAGTCTTTTTTGTCAACTAATCTGAGAAGTGGCATTCCATTACTTTCGTTGTATTCTGGTTGTTAGAAGTCAGTTGTTCCAGCTCACACTCAGTGAGAAGGGATTATATAAGGGCACGAACACTCAGAAAGCAAAGTCACTGGGGTCATTTTGGAGTCTGCCTTCTATAGTAAGAAATAGCATCCCAGCTTCTGGAGTATATTTTCTAAAAGGAAGAGGATAAAAACTGAAGATGGCTTTAAAATATTTGTAAAATCAAATGCTAATTTATGAACTGTCTACCACAATTGCTATAAAATGTTAAGAAGAAAAAGTTGGATTTGAGTTGTTGGAAAAGATATTATTGGCAAATAAAGATTTTTTTGGTCAAAATTTTAGGAAGAATAAATTTTCAGCAATATTACCAGTGACCTGACGAGCTGAGAGCCTGAAGGCAAAGAACATAGAGGCCATATGAGTAATCTAGAGAAGGATTTTAGATGTTTCTTGGTGACTAGATAGAATGGAGTAAAAAAATCAGGAAACATTTTGATAACAAAAGATTGGCAAGAAAATTTCAAATAAGTTGATAAGTGAGAGAAAAAACAAATACATATGATAGGCCAGGCATCATGTTGGATATTTTGCATATTTTATTTTTTTAACTCCTCTTAATATCCTATGAGATTGGTATCTTTTACAGCATTTTATAGAAGAGGAGACCATAAAAGATACAATCTAAATGACTTGCCCATTGTCATGCAACTGTGACATTAGTTTTTCTTCTCTTTTCTGGACTTTGTCTCTCAAAGCCCAAATGCTTTTTTTGTTGGATTACTTTATGGTGGTGTCCTGGAGAAACAAGAGATGGTGAAAACAATCATAAAGTCCTGCAGTCATTTAGTATATTCTAGGCACTGTAGTTAACTCTTTAATATCACCGCAATGAATTCTCCTAACAACCTCTTTAAATGAACAAGGTGCTATTATTCCCATTTTACAGATGAGCAAACAACATTCAAAGAGACTTAAGTGTACTAACACTATAAAACTAGGACACACAGAAGTCACTGACAAAAAAATGGAAAGAGAGACGCCTTGGCAGACAGAGGGATGGTTGGTGCAGATTTAGGAATTTTAAATATTAAAATGTGAATTTGAGGTCCTTCTCCTCCAGAGAAAAAACAGTTCTCTTCTATTCTCTCACAGAAGTGCATCTGAAAATACGTAGAACCAAATTCAAATCCAGTAAACAAATTCCAACAAAAACTGCATAATTAAGGCTATTTTTGTGATTAGCACCATTTAGTTTCCCTGAATTTACCGGAGCAAACATTGCTATAGCAAAATTTACTGCTAATGGTTGAACCTAACAACAAGAGAAAATCCCCAAAAGGGTCATTTAGGCCCCAGCTGCACCTGGGCTTCATTATATTTTATCCTGGAAAGCTGAAATTAACAGGAAAATGAGGCTTTTCTGTGCTATGCAGATGTGACTACAACTACCTGAATTTATTCAGCAAACATTTGTTCAGTGCCCACTATATGCTAAGCAATGTATTAGCCACACTGGGATTGCAGGGATAAATTGCACCTGGCATTCTCTAGGAATGTTCAGATGAAAGAAGTTGGTAAGAGAAGGCAGATATAGAAACATCAAAGCATTATGAGTGATGTCAGCCACAGTGGGAGCATAAAGGAGTGAAGTAGGAAAGTCTTAAGGGCAGCAGCTTCACAGGATGTTCTCATGTACATTGATATTCATCTTGAATCCCTGGGATGGGGTGGGGGAGGCAGTAAGTGAAGAGGGCAGAGGCATGGAAGTTTTCTTGGGCTTGGGTAGAAGCTGGTGCCTACTCCAAAACTGGGAATATAAGTGGAGGAACAGGTTTATGGAAAAGTTTTACTTCAGAAATGACCAATTTGCTTATAAAAGATTCATGTGTTGAGGTCTTCTAGGAACTTAGATTTATGAGACCAAAGTTTAGCAAATGCAGTTACAAGATACAGATTGGAAAAGCTTCAGTCTGTTGCTATTGCAATATTGATATCAGCAGCAGCAAGAATAGCCGTCATTTTGAGCACCTATCATGTGTCAGACCTTGTGTTAAATACAAGGCACCATCTAACTTAATCTCATGACAACTTTCTTATGCTAAAGTAAGGAACTGTTTTGTCCTTACTTTATAGATGAAGAGATTAAAGCTCAGATATGGAAGCTAATGCCCAATGTCTCAGTGCCAGGACTTGAACAGAGGTCTACTTCAAAACCAAAATTCTTTCATTGATCCCCACTTAACCAACTTGCCAATGTAACAGATACCATCTGTTCCTTTTGCAAAATCTAGACAACAAAATCTAGATAACAAAATCTAGTTATCGCTAGCTCTCATGAATGTCCCAGACTCTAGTATGTCTACATACTTCTCCCACTAGTCAAAAGTTACGTGTTTACCAAGAGACAGGACCTGTTGGTTGTACTTGTTATTATATTATTTTATAAAATATTAAGTGATGTAATATGTGTGTAAAGGAAGTTGTTGTATCTATGAAAACTAAATGCAATGCTTTGGGAAGATTTAATAAAGACTGGCAACTCAAGAAAATTAGGCGTGAGAAGGAAATATAAAAGATGGGGAAAACCATAAAAATCTAGAGGAATTTTGCATTCATTTTGCCTTGCAAGAATCTTTTTCATCGTTTTAAAGATGCTACAATAATTTCATAGACTATATGTTATGATTGTAGTTTATACAAGAAAGAGTGCATGAAATGTCAGTCAGCAGACCCATATGCCAAGAGATTGACTTGGCCCTGCAATTAAAAAATGAGCAAATAAATGAATACTTCTCTGATTTGTTAACATAAAATGGTGTGCGTATGTGTTTGTGTTCATTTGTTTTGTCAATGATTCTTCTCTGTGTTGCAATTAACCCACCAATACTGCTCCCCATCCTTTCAAAGGGGAATTCTGTATACTTGCCGTGGGTAAGCATATTATGAGAGAGGAGAAGAGGACAAGAACTTTGGAGCCCACTATACAGAGGTGCAAGTCTTCAAAGTGAATTCAGTGATAATGTTCAAAGCTGTGGAAGGTGAATTTCAATACAACAGGGTTATGCACCAAGGTTTGGGGTTGGGATAACATAAAAAATTCCCAATTTTTTTTCCCACAGAACTTTAGTTTCTGTAGACTGGAAACATTACAGCATAGAAGAAGGAGCATAGGCTTTGGAATATGTTGGATGTAGCTTCAACAACTTAACTAATTAACCTTAAGTATGGTCTCTTGAGTCTCAGTTTCCTCAAATTAAGATAATATGGTAACATCTCTATCACATAGTTATTGGGGAATGTATAATGCTGGGCACACAGTAAGGTGCAAAAGGATTGCTCTTCATTTTTTGCCCCATTGTATGGGGCTATTAAAAAGTATATATTAATCAAAAAGGTAGGTAAGGACATGGAAAGGAAAATTACTATCTCTGTCAGTTTTTTACCCAAAAAAACTGTTACTGCCACATTTGAAGTAGATTTGTGTGTTAGGACAAAGAATTTCAGGAGTCTCTGCTTACTAGAAAGATTTTTAATTTGAGCAGAAATAGAAAAAGCTAGATACCAGTGGAAATACTTTGTTGTAATTTTTGGGTTTTGTTGGTTTTGGTTTTTTTAGTACAACATTGTTCATCTTCCTTTGTGAATGGCAGATTTAAAATCTGAGGTTTACAACATTCTAGGGACATATTTCGTGTGACTTATTTTTTTGCAGTGTAACCACAAAAATAATTTCCATTTTCAATAAAGATAAAATATCAGAAGAACCTATTTTTCTTACTCCACTAAATGTAACTTTTTTATTTCCAGGTATTTATCAGATTCTGTAGTAAATGCACCCTTTATTCTAAAGCCTATTTAAGGTTGGAATGGCAAGTGATCAGCAAGAGAGAATTATAATGTTTTAAACATGCCATCCCTAGCCTATAATAAGTAATAAGTAGAATCAAGACAGCAAAAGACATATTTGTCCTCAAGATGCTTATAAGGCTAATTGGAAAAAGAAAACATTAGGAAATAGAAAGATGAAATGAGTGATAAGCATTTTAACAGTACTGCAAGTAATTTGGGTACAGGAAGGAGAGGAGACTGGCAGAGTCAACAAAAGAATCAAGAAAAACGCTTAATAACATATTTATGAAGATAATTTTCATAATTAAAGTGTATATGGATGACAAAGCGCTACTATATTTAGAGGTAAGAATTGCATATGTTGTGTATACCCTAATCCTGTGATTCACGGTAAGGTTGTCATTATGATATACTACTGCCTTCTTAACAAGTAGCCGCAGTTTGTTTTCTTTATATTATTGAAAACTTCCTTAGAAAGTTCTGAATATTAACCAAGTTAATGCATTGGCATTCTTGGATTTATTCTTTTAAAAATATTTGCTGAGATCCTGTTTTATGTCTGGTCCCATCCTAGGCACATATTTATATTAATTCTCTCACATATAGTGAACAAGTACTTATATTCAGGCTAGCAAAAGGAAATCAGATTGTTCATTTCAACTCTTGTTTAAAATGTGCCTGATTGTTACAGCTTAGTCATACTTTAAATTTAGCATAGGAGTTTCTTGAGTCATTCAATGCTGTATGTAGTGAATTCTATATACCTGGTTTAAGCCTTCATAATAAAGGCTTGGGTTTTGCTGCCAGGTAGAGTGATAGGGTTAAAAACAACTACACAGTTTTATACCTCTACATGAAAATTTTTCTGAAAAGTATCTTGAGATTATTTACTTGCCAGTCTTGCTGCATTCCTATTAACTTCACTGGACTTTACAAAGTATTTGTTGTCTGTAGAAATATGTATGAACAGGAGATGAATTAATTCACAGAACACCAAAAAAAATTACCAAATCTGGAATTAGAGTTTTTTTAAAAGATTTGTAGGATCTCATTGTACTAATAAATAAGTATAAGCTATCTGGGACCAACCAGCTCCCATTCTTTAGCTACCTTCACCTACCAGTGCCAAAGACACTTGAAGTGGTATTTATAGTTTAGACATTTTCAGACTGACTTCTACAGAGTTCTAGAGTTCCAGGTACTCAGGAGATAAAAGGATCATACTGGAGGCTACCAACCTCTTTTCCTTTCAGTCAAATCACTTCTGATAGTACTTGGGGAAAATAAAGGTTCCAGCTAACCTGTAACCAGTTTGGAAAATTATTGCTCTGCTTGTAATATCTGAGCTTACTTCCATTCACAGATGCCACCAGTGTCAAGTTCTTCATGACAGTAGCCTCTGTGTGGGGAGGCGGAGTGTGAAGGATGCTGTGGCAGTGTGTTCATCATAGTCGATGACTCTCAAATTCCTTACTAGAAACTGTGTCTACTTTCAGGCTTTGCAATTTAGAGAAATGTGGAAAACTTGGAGAGAAATCAGAGTACAACCACAAAGACAATTACAGCGAATTACCTTTGAGAAAACTAGAATTATTTTATTTGAAAAAGAGAAATCTGAAGGCAACTTAGTAATAGTCTTCCAGATATTGAGAATTATTAGATTGGGATTAAGGACCAGATATCCTTCATGTGCAAGCATAGGTTGGGGGGAAAGGGGGACGGGAATTCCTGCTTTGTTAGGAAGAATATAATACAGAACCAAAAGAAAAAAAACAGCAATCAGATGCTGAGTCTATTTAATCAAAGGAATAGATCATTCCCTACACTGTTCATGACAGTTTTTAAAAGGCGATATGAATTTCTATCTGTTTTATGTGTTAGATAACGTGTCACCTGAAGGAACAGGGATGAGTTCAATGAACTTTGTCTTTTTAACCCTGTGAGTCAGTGATTTAGCTTTAAATTATCTCATAAGGTATAGATTTCAAACAATTATTTTGAATTATATTCTCATAGCTTGATGCTGCCAGGAGAGGATCTACTTTCTATATCTAACTTAAGGAAGTTAGTGACAAAGAGGAACATTCATTCCAGGGGTCATGAACTCAGATACATACAGGGGCCATTGGGCATTACAAAGGAGTAAAGCTAACAACATAGAACAATATGGCATTAGAGAAGTTGTGGGGTATAAGAAAGCTTATAACTCTTCTAAGAGGGGCAACCACTACTAACTGGCCAATTGTTATCATCTCCCAATGTGCCTATATTAACAGATATTTGGCTTTCTCAAAGCTGGAAATCTAAAACTTTATGTGAAACATTTTTCTCACGTTGACAGAATACTCAGATTTATAAAAGTGCTGGGCAGGCAAAACAGTACACTTGGTGCAGGCTATAGATTAGAAGCCTTTTGGTTTATTCTTTAGCTCACTAGTTCACTGCCACAATAATTAACAAACAAAACAGAACTGTTTGGACTCGAAACCTTAAGAGAATTAATCAGCTAAACCTTTGCAAGGCTTAATTAAGGTCATTTCCAACTCTGTGATTTTTTTTTAAACTCTCCTTCCCTTTTCCTTGCTCCCAGTATTGGGTGGCTCATTCACAAAGGGAATTTTAACAAATTTCTTATTTGCCTCAGCAACATAATTTTATTTGGTAAAATAAGTACTCAGATTGAAAAAAAAAAGCAATTCTTGTTTCTGTGCTAAAGATGCCACTGATACTAGTAGACTTTTTAGAAACACATTTGTATATGGCGTAGGTTTGTCACTTTGGATCTTTGAACTAACATTTGTTTATAACATTGGCTGCATGAAGCATGCTTGACTGAAAAGCCTACTTAACAGTTTTACCATTTGGGGACATGTCTTATTTGTCTTTTATTAAATATTTTGAAATAACTCACCTCCATCTGGGGTAAGGACAGCTGGATTTCTGAAATCCCCTTCCTTTCAGACAGGAGAATATGCCACAGATGAAGAAGAAGATGAGGTAGGACCTGTTCTTCCTGGCAGCGACATGGCCATTGAAGTCTTTGAGCTACCTGAGAATGAGGACATGTTTTCTCCAACAGACCTGGACACAAGCAAGCTCAGTCACAAGTTTAAAGAGGTATGCCATTAAGCTGCAAAATATTTATCTATGCCTGTCCATTTTATTAAGCATATATTTCTGTTTAAATAATATATTAAGAATAACCAGTCTGCAAATGAAAGCTTTTAAATAACAGGTTGTCTTGAGTCTCACTGAATTTCAAGTAGAATTTAAACAGATCTTATTCTACAATCATTGATTTAAATGCTTATTTGTCATAGTGACATATATGTAGCCCATAATTTCAAACAGTAACTTAAATGTGCAGTTTTATGATGTTTAAATGTTTAAGTTATATGTTTTCAGTTTTACAGAATTTTTGGTACCCAGTGATAAGATTTTCTCTTAAGGCAATGGAAAAAAAAAAAAAGGCTCTTTCCTAAAAACACTCTTTTTATCTTTCTATTCATGAGATAGGTTTCTAATAAGCGTCAGATGGCATACCCAAAGGGTTTACTTGAAGAGAGTTTAATACGCAGACTTTGAGCACTAACAAGGGGCGGTGAAGTGCACAGGGACTGGCAACAGCAGGAGGCTATTACCATCTTTTGGCTTAATGGGTAAAAAGAGGGGAAGATATTCCCATTTTGGAGAAAAGCCATTCAACATCCACAGCTTTATAAGATGAAGCCACTGCTAAAAGCTGCATCCTTGAGGCAAGGGTAAGAATATACCCTGACTCTGCTTTCCTTTTCCTGCTGATGCTTCCAAACCCAGGCAAGGGAATGTGGTGATGCAGTTTCAGTCTGAAGAGGTCAGACTCCTGAGGCAATGTGCTCTTAGAGAAAGGCCAGGAATAGAATCTGGGGGGAGGAAATGTGGACAACTCTTCTTCCAAAGTAACTTCTCAGAAACCTGACACATGTGAAACAAACAGTGATTGATAGGTCCCCAAGCAGTTTATCCTTTATTGTTTGGGGAGAGTATCCTCCATCATAAAAGAGAAATATGTCATTATTTACAATTTGTTCATTTCTTATAAAGACTTTCTAAATTAACTAATATCTTCAAACCAAAGAGCAATACAGAAAAAAAAAAGTTCTGCAGGAAGTGGCTGAGTGGGAGGAAGAGATATAATCTACTTACCTGTTTCTCTGTAGCCCTTATTTGGTTAAAGAATATAAGTTATCAAGAAAAGTAGGTAGATGACTTGTTCTCTAAGAAATCTTCCTTGAATATTTTAACTCATAACCCAACTTTAACAAATATTGGAGGCAGTGAGATCAAAGTACTATTCCCTGGCAAAATCCTCAAATACACCTCTTTCATTTTGCTAGGTGAGTATGACTCCAAGTCTTTGGTAGATAATTGAGCTGCAAAAAGGGTCCACATTCTTTTACGGAGGGTGAAGAGCCTATAGGGCACAAATAACATATGGAAAGTTATATCTTCCATTTTCAAAATTGAGCCAAGGACTCAAAGCTCCATATATATTGTTTTAAGCATGCACCATTGTGTAGACAATTAAGTGATCTAGAGCAGGGGTTGGAAAATAATGACACATTGTCCAAATCTGGCCTACTTTTTATAAATAAAGTTTTATTTGAACACAAGCATGCCCATCTCTTTATTGTTTGTGGCTGAATACATATTACAACAGGAAAGTTGAGTAGTTGCAACAGAGACTGTATGCCCTGCAAATCCTAAATTATTTGCTTTCTAGCCCTTTACTGAAAAATGTTGACCCTGGTGTAGACTGCTGCGTGATCTGGACTCATTCTATGTAACATGGCTAATTTATTTTTAGCTTAAGTAACCAGATCTGTAACTTTCTTTTAGTTTTGGTTTCTAAGAATTAGAATTTTGTCCTCATCTCAATAGCAGGCAATATCATATTATTCCACTTACAATTTTTTTTATCCTCTTTTGTTTTACATTTAACATTAATATATTCATTTCTTCAGAATATTGCCTCTGTGGATCATCTGTGTGGCAGTCTTTTGTGACATTTATATCTTGTACAGTGTCACTATCATAGTCTTAAATTTCTTTATGTGATTAATATACATGTCCAAATATTGTATAGCACCAGGCACTTTTCACAGAATTACACACAAAACTTGGGGTGAGTGTGAAGAGTCATATTGTATTGGAGTCTTCACAAAGTTTCCTGTTACAGGATTGTCTTAATTATTTTAAGCAAAAGTATGTATTTTACTGCTTGGGGAAAGCACGTTACACTGACATTATCTCAATCAGTCCTACTTTGGGCCTGTTTTATATCTTCCTGCTAGACTCTAAGCTCCCACGTTTTTGCTTGCTCTTGTGTCCTCAGTCTTCACCCAATTCTTGGCATATAGTTAGTGGTTAAATATTTAGGGAATTACTGGTGTCGAGCATATACTGGAATTTGTTGTATGATATAAGACAGGTACCTAATTTAAAGTTTCCAAATAGTTGACAGGTTGGCTAGTCCTTCTATTACATGCTGATCTGCCCATTTCCCTTTGGTGGGAGGGCCAACATTATTGTCTAAAGAATTTGTGCCTTTACTTCTGAACTGCTTATGGCCTTCATAGTCTACTCCATCTTCTCATTTTTATTCAGTGAAATACTATTACAATATACATCAATATTGATGGACTAAGTTACCTCCCCCCAACTCTTCAAAATGCCTTTACTTTTCAACTTATTCAAGAAAATATTTGAATCACTTTATAAATACCCTTGAAAAATACTCTACATTTTTTGTTGTAATTATGTTAAACTAGTAAATTTGTAGAGAACTGGCATTTTAAAAATCACATTGAAGTCAGGCATGGTGGCTCACACCTGTAATCCCAGCACTTTGGGGGGCTGAGATCAGTGGATCACGAGGTCAGAAGTTTAAGACCAGCCTGGCCAAGATAGTGAAACCCCATCCCTAGTAAAAATACAAAAAATTAGCAGGGCGTGGTGGCACGAGCCTGTAATCCCAGCTGCTGTGGAGGCTGAGGCAGGAGAATTGCTTAAACCTGGGAGGCAGAGGTTGCAGTGAACTGAGATCATGCCACTGCACTCCAGCCTGGGTGACAGAGCAAGACTCCATCTCAAAAAACAAAAAAATAACGTTGAATCTTTTAATCCAAGTTTATGGAATTTATTTGTTTAATTCAAGCCTTTTTTCTCATCCTCTCTAAAATTTTATAGTGCCCTCTATTTATTATATAAGTCACCTAGATACATAAGTTACCTAAGTATCCAGCTATACGTAACAGAAAATATTACTGGAGTGGGTTAAAGAAAAGCTGCCACAAGGGCCAGGCATGGTGGCTCACACCTATATTCCCATTTCTTTGGGAGACTGAGGTGGGAGAATGGCTTGAGCTCAAGAGTTCGAAGTTACAGTGAGCAATGAAGGTTGCCAGCGCACTCTAGCCTGGGTGACAGAGTCAGACATAACCCTCTCTCAAATAAATAAATAAAAACTGGGAGAATTAAGATGGCAGATAGGAGGCAGGACTAGCTTGCAGCTCCTGCTTGAATAGACAGAGCAGTGTGTAGAGACTCACATCGTGAACTTTTGCTTCAGGAACTGCCACTGGAAAATACCAGGAAAGCCAAGAGATCTTTTGAAGGAACTAGATCACAACTGTAGCCTCCCCGAGATGCCAAAAAACTATGAGTCTCCTTGCTTTCTCAATGGGGAGGCTTGTGGTCTAGGACGAATTCTCAGCCCTGGTTACGAGCTACCTGGAAATAGACTTGGTGCTGTTGTGGAGGGCACAGTGGGTGTGAGACTGGCCTTTAGGACTCTGGGCTGCGTGGGAGCAGGGTGAGGCTTATGACTGCCGACTTTCCCTCATTTCCCTGGTGGCCTATATGACTCAGCAGAGGTAGCCATAATCCCCCTGGGAATATAATGCCACTGGACCGGGAACCACAATCCCATCCCCCACCCAAGGAGAGGCTGAGCTCAGATACCCCTGTCCCTGCCCTGACCTATGGTCTTCCTTTACCCACTCTGGTAGCTGAAGACAAAGGTTATATCTTGGGAGCTCTATGACCCTGCTGACTTCCTGAGAAAATACAAAGAGAGACTTTATGTAATGATAAAAGGAGTAGTCTAACAGGAAACTATTGCAATTTTAAATATATATGCAGCTAACACTGGAGCTCCCAAACTTATTACTATTAGACCTAAGAAATGAGATAGATGGCAACACAATAATAGTGGGGGACTTTAATACTCCACTGTCATCACTAGACAGGTAGGTCATCAAGACAGAAAGTTAACACAGAAACAATAGGCTTAAACTATACCCTACAACAAATGGACTTCTACAAATATCTGTAGATATTTGGAGAACATTCTACCCAACAACTGTAGAATATACATTCGATTCATCAGCGCATGTATCAGTCTCCAAGATAGACCTCATGATAGGTCACAAAAGAAGTCTCAGTACATTTAAGAAAATTGAAATTATCTCAAGTTCTCTAAGACTGCCGTGGAATAAAATTGGAAATCAGTTCTGAAAGGAACCCTCAAAACAATGCAAATACATGGAAATTAAATAACCTTGCTCCTGAATGATTGTTGGGTCAACAGTGAAATCAAGAGGGAAATTAAAAAATCATTTGAACAGTATGGTAATAGTGATGCAACCTATCAAAACCTCTGGGATACAGCAAAAGTGATGCTAAGAGGAAAGTTTATAGCATTAAATACCTATATCAAAAAGTTTGAAAGGGCACAAACTGCCAATCTAAGGTCACACCTCACAGAACTGAAGAAGCAAGAACAATCAAAATCCAAACCCAGCAGAAGAAAAGAAATAATGAAGATCAGAGCAAAACTAAATGAAATTGAAACAAACAAACAAAAAAATACAAAACATAAATGAAACAAAAAACTGGTTCTTTGGAAAGATAAATAAAATTGATAGATCTCTAGCGAGACTAACCAAGAAAATAGAGGAGATCCAAATAAACTCAATTAGAAATGAAACAGAAGATACTACAACTGATACCACAGAAATATCAAAGATCATTCTAGGCTACTATGAACACCTTTGCATGCATAAACTAGAAAATAAAGAGGAGATGTTTGAATTCCTGGAAATATACAACTGTCCTAGATTAAACCAGGAAGATATAGAGTCTCTGAACAGACCAATAGCAAGCAGTGAGATTGAACTGTACTAAAAATATTGCCAAAAATGGGGAAAGGATTCCCTATTCAATAAATAGTGTAGGGAAAACTGGCTAGCCATATGCAGAAAACTGAAACTGGACCCCTTCCTTATACCTTATACAAAAATTAACTCAAGATAGATTAAAGATTTAAATGTAAGACCTAAAACCATAGAAACTCTGGAAGAAAACCTAGGCAATACCATTCAGGACATAGGCATGGGCAAAAACTCCATGAGTAAAACACCAAAATGAATGGCAACAAAAGCCAAACTAGACAAATGGGGTCTACATAAACTAAAGAGCTTCTCCACAGCAAAAGAAACTATCATCAGAGTGAAGAGGCAACCTACAGAATGGGAGAACACTTTTGCAATCTATCCATCTGACAAAGGGCTGATATACAGATTCTACAAGGAACTTAAAAAAATTTACAAGAAAAAAAAAACATCAAAAAGTGGGTGAAGGATATGAACAGACACTTTTCAAAATAGGACATTTATATGGCCAACAAACATATTAAAAAAAGAAAAGCTCATAATCACTGGTCATTAGAGAAATGCAAATCAAACCACAATGAGATACCCTCTCACACCAGTTAGAATGGTGATCATTAAAAAGTCAGGAAACAACAGATGCTGGATAGGATGTGGAGAAATATGAATGCTTTTACACTGTTGGTGGCAGTGTAAATTAGTTCAACTATTGTAGAAGACAGTGTGGCGATTCCTCAAGGATCTAGAACCAGAAATACCATTTGACCCAGCAATCCCATTACTGGGTATATACTCAAAGGATTATAAATCATTCTA
>CAUYLG010050374.1:0-20473 GCA_963573385.1 Cacajao melanocephalus
AGTAGAACAAGAATCCTGTTCTCTCTCCCTCTTTTTCTTCCTCTTTCTTTCTCTCATACATTCTTTTTCTTTCTTTCTTTCACTCTCACTTTCTTTCCTCTCTTTTTCTTTCTTTCAAAAAATAAAAAAATAAAAAAAAAAAACATACTTTGTATTATTTCAAACCTTTTACATTAATTGAGATTTATTTTATGGTCCAGAATGTAATCTATCTTAATGATAATCACTGTACACCTTAAAATAATATATATCCTCTTATGATTGGATGGGGTATTCGGTAACTACCAATTAGGTCAAATTAGTTGATAGTGTTCTTCAAGTCTTCTATATATTTACTGAATTTCCAAATATATATATTACATCAATTGTTGAAAGAAGACTATTGAAATCTCCAGCTACATCTCAACATTTGTCTGTTCTTTTCTGCTTGATAACATTTTGCTTCATGTATTTTGAAGAAATGTTCATGCAAACATTTCAAGAGTGTTTTGCCCTCTTGATGATTTGACTCCTTTACCATTATTAAAAGTTTCTTTTCATCCCAAATAATATTTCGTATTCTAAAAACCACTTTACCTGATATAAATATTGTCTCTTCAACTTTCTACTGGTTAGTAGTCATTGATTTTTTAAATGTAGAAACATACATCTTTCTTCATCCTTTTACTCATCTCTCTGTGTCTTTTTATATTTAAAATAGGTTTCTTATAGACAGCACAAACTTAATTCTTCATTTAAAAAAATTAATCAGACGGCCTATGTCTTTTGTTTGGAATACTTAGATCATTTAATGTTAATGTAGTTACAGATACGAAATTGATGGTCTGATTATTTTCCCATTTATTCTTTCTTTTCATCACTTTTCCTGCTTTCTTGTGAATTTGTTGAGATTTTTCATAATTCAGTTTATCTCCACTATTAAATTATTAGTTAGACCCTTTTATGGTTTGTTTCCTTATTTTTTCTGTGTGTGGTTGCCATAAGGCTTACAATATGCATCTTAAACCTATCATAGTTTCTTTCAAATAATATTTCCATTTTCCTTCCCATCTTCTGTGCAATTGATGTCATATAGTTCACTTTGACATGTGCTATAAGTCCCCAAACACATTGCTATTAATTTTACTTCATACAGTCAATTCTTTTTAAAAGTGATTAAAAATATAGAAAATATTATTTAGTGTTTACCTATGTGGATATTATTTTTGGTGTTCCTTATTCCCAGGTATAGGTCCAAATTTCCATCTGGTACCATTTTCTTCTGCCTGAAATACTTCTTTTTAACATTTCTACAGGTAGAATTCTAGTGATAATAAATTCTCTCAGCATCTATTTGTCTAACATGTCTTCGGTTTTGAAAGAATTTTTTTCTGGCTTGTTTTTATTTGTTTTTTCTTTCAGAACATCTAAGCCCTTTCTCCATTATTTTCTGGCTTGTATAGTCTCTAAAGTGTTGCCTACTGTCAGTTTTTTGTGTGTCTCTGAGCATAATGTGTCTTTCCTGTGCCTGTTTTATATTTTTTCTTTATCACTGTTTTTGATCAAATTTTAAATGAAGTGCTTTGACTTTGTTTAGTGTGTTTATTTTGTTTGGAATGATTTGACATTATTAGATGTATGTATACACTTATCAAACTTGGAATTATTTCCCACTACTGTACTGATTCACCTTTTTCCTCTCCTTCTGGGACTTTAGTTATACACTATGTTATGCTACTTGATATATATTGATGCTCTGTTTCATTTTTCCAGTCTTCTTTCCTCTGTGCTTTATTTTGGATAGCTCTATTACTATATGTTTACATTCACTGATAATATATTCCTGCAGAATCTAATCTGCTATTAATCCCATCATATAATTTTTATTTCAGATGATATATTTTTAATCTCTAGTCCACTTGTGCTTTTGTATATGGTTCATTTTTCTTATCATCATGCTGTTTGCCTCTACGTACATGAACATATAGGCATATTTATAACTGTCTTAATGGCTTTTATGTTGGTTTCATCATCTCTGTTATTTCTGGATTTTTTATTGATTGATTTTTCTCCTAGTTGTGAGTCACATTTTTTGCTTCTTTAATTTTTGTTAATATTGCATTGTATTGTATTTTTGTTAATATTGCATTGTATTGTAAAAAATGAATTTGATATTGTTAGATGTTAAATTTTTTGAGATCCTTAAATAGTATTGTTTTTTAGCATGCAGCTAAATTTCTTGAAATTATTTTATTTTTTTAAAATTATATTTTAATTGAAAAATAATAATCATATATTTATTTTTAAGAATTGTTGCTGTGCATGCGGTTTTATTTTTAATACATGTATACATTTTGAAATGATTAACTCCATCACCTCACACAAACTTTTCTTTGTGATAATTAGCCAATTAGCATCCATCATCTCACATAATTATCATTTCTTTGTGGTGAGAACACTTAAAGTTGGATATTATAAAAGATTGTTTTTAAGATACTTTGGGGTGAACCCACAGGATCTTTAGTCTAATGCTAACTTAGTCCCACTATTATGACAATACCTTTCTGGAACTCTGTTCAATGCCACACATATTTTGACATCTTTCCACTCAGGCCTTTGGAAACATAAATCATCTCAGGTCTTATGAGTTTCAGAAATTCTCCTGTCTACTACTGCTCAGTGATTTTTTTCTTTTAGGTTGTTGGTGGTGGTTTTGTTTTGTTTTGTTTGTCCTGGCTTAGAAAATTTTCTGTAACACAGGTGCAAATCAATACTTATCCAAAGACTTGAGAGGAGCTCTGGACATCTGCACACGGAAAGAGGGACTCTTTCTATGCTTGCAGGTTCCTCCTCTACAGTATTCAGCAAACCTTAGCTTGCTGACATCCCTTCGCTCTAACATATTTCTCCTTAATTGACCAGGCTCTGTTTGGCTACTCCCCCCATGCACTGCAGCCTGGAAACTGCCTTTAGGCAAAAAGCTGGTACAATTAGAGGACTCACTTTTCTTATTTCCCTTCTCTTGGGAAGAGTTCTGCACAGTTCTGCATTGTCTTTCTCTAAATGTCCAGAAGTCATTGTTTCACATATTTTGTCCAATTCTTTTATTGTTTAGAGTAGGAGAGTTCTATCCCTGTTACTTCATCTTAGCCAGAAGCAGAAATTCCAAAGTTATAAATATTTAAAAGGAAGACATAAAAATAAGTACTATTTACAAATGCTATATTTACTGGAAAAACTTAAGAAAATAAATAGAAAAAGCTGTTAGATCTAATAGGAGAGTTTACTACAGTTATAAAACAAATTTAGAAAACTCAAATGTATAAATTATAATTTTAAAAGATCCCATTCACAGGCCCTATGAAAATATAGCATCACTCTAAGTAAACTTAAGAAATGTGGAGTAAGAAGTATGAAAAAATGATTCAGTTTTCCTGGAGAATATTAAATAAGGGAATATAGTGTTTTCAAATGGCATTACATATAGTATAAAAGACATTCCCTAGAATATATACATGTATGCATATGTCTGTGTAAGTATATGTGTAAGTATATATATATATATATATATATATATATATAAATTTTTATATATATAAAAATTTTATTCAGCAGGCAAAACAAAAACACATGTGTGTATATATGTGTATATATATACACACACACACATATATGTATATTCTAGGGAATATATACATATATATATACATATATAAATTTTCTTCAGCAGGGAAAACAACAAAACCAAATGATTGCCTTGAGTGACAGCAAAAATGCCCATGATAATATTTTATAGTTGTTCTGAAGAACATGTTTTGGGGAATAATAATATAAAAACATTGCTTTATGTGATACACATATATACTTTTAAACAACCATTACTATCATAATAATGATGATACACTAACAAAGTATGGCCATTAATGTCAGGAACAAAACTGGGATTCCTCACTATTACCATTGTTTGTTATTGTTCTCTTTAGGTGTAACCAATGTTATTAGTTAAAAAGTTAAGAAGAACCCTAAAAACTTAAATGAGCATGATAAATGTTGGAGAGGAGAACATGACTAACATAATTTACACACAACATAAGACTTAACATTATTATTATTTTTTTTTTCTTTGAGACAGAGTCTCACTCTGTTACCTAGGCTAGAGGACAGTGTTACAATCACAACTCACTGAAGCCTCAACCTCCTGAGCTCAAGCAATCCTCCCACATCAGCCTCTCAAGTAGCTGGGACTACAGTTATGTGCCACCATGCCCAACATGTATAAATACATAATTCTATGTATTTAGAATTAGATAATATAAAGGCAAGATGCTATCATAAAAGTCAAGTTACTGATTGTCTCTGAGAGGAGGAAGATGGTCATGATAGGAGAGGGGCACATTAATACATTTCTAGAACATTAAAAATATTATGTTTTGACTTCAGTGATGGTTAAATGGGTTTACATTTTACGAGATTAGTTACATTTTTGTAACTTATTAGTATGTTTTGGTACTTTTTAGATACATGTGTTATTTTTCAATACAAATTTAAATATACACATATGAATATACGTATGTGTGCATATAAAACCTCATTAGTAATAACATACATTAAAAAACATAAGAATTAACAACAAATATGCAAAATATATTTTTAGAAGATATAAGCATTTCATAAGACTCATAAAAGAACCCTTAACTAAATTGATCATTACTTTTAAATGAAAAGTCTTGATATTATGAACCTGAAGATGATCAATAAATGTATGATTTTTATGCAAGGCCTCTGAAAATCTTAATGAATTTAAAATTGGAATGAAGCAAGAACATTCCAACATTTATATGGAAGACTAAGTATTACAAGGATATTGTCTATCTATTATTAAAATTTATCTTAAACACTATTGACAGAAAAGATAAATATATATGCATTATAAAGTAATTAATGTATGAGAAAAATAATATCTCAAACTGATAGAGGAGGTAGAAGACTTATGATGGTGTTAGGAAATCTAGAAACAAAAATCTCTAAATAAATTAATGACTGACTTCTTGATTAAAATAAAACACTATAAGAAAAATTTAAAATAATTCAATAATTTTAGAGTGAAAAAAATTCTGTAGCAGAAAGCATATCAGAAAATATTGGTAGACTTCTCTAAATAAATATTTAGAATTCAGCTCAGAAAAACTGTCATAATTAAAATTAAAAGTTGAGCAACAATCACATAGCAAAGTGTTGATATCCTCTAATATTTGCAGAATTCTTCAAAAGAAAGATGAACTACCTACTAGAAAAATGAACAAAGGTCATCAGAAAACAATTTACAAGTGAGGAAATAATAATAGTCGATAAATATTAAAGAATAATCTCATTATATCTAAAATGTATAATTTAAAACACCTTTTCCCTATTAGATTTAGAATATTATTACATTCAGTGTTGGCTAGAGTGTGAAGAAATGGATATTTATATACACTGCTGACAAAGGTTGGAATTGGTATCTATGAAAGACAATTTGAATATAAACATGCATATATAAAATATACTGTTACCCAGCAATTTCATTTTTAGACAAGCATATTAAGAAAATTGGACAAGTGTGCAACACTGTATGTAAGAATGTTCATCACTGCATTATTATATAATAGCAGGAAGATAAGAGACAACATAAATGTTCAACAATAGGGAAATTGTGAAATGCACACAATAGAATATCATTTTGTCATTAGAAATTATTTATAAATATATTGTTGAGTGAAAATAGCATGTATAGTCCCATTTATATTTGAAAAATCATATGCATGTATGCATTGAAAAATGTTCAGAAGGCGAAGCACCAAGATTTTAACATAGTTACCTCTGAATGACAGAATTTTGAATGATACTCACTTTCTTCTTTCTAATTTTCCGTTTTATATTGAGTATTTAGAAAATACAAATACCAACAAAAAGATATTTTCCAACTATTAAGCTGGCAAGAGTCTTTTTACATGTAAATTCAGTGTGGGCAGAAGAATGGGTAGATGACCTTTGCATATACCATTTTTGGGAACTATACATTGATAAGAATTTTTAGAAAAGCCATTTTTACGTATATAAAGATGGTATTGAATTTAATAGTCAAAAATTATCAGTTGTATTTATTGGGGTTAGTTAAATAAATCATGCAAGAGCCACGCAATGGAATTCTATGCAGCCGTTAAAAATGATGCATATTTACCCTTAGCAATATAAAAACACGTGAGAAAAGTAAAACATAAAAGAGTAAATGTTAAATGTATGAAATCCAATAATTATTTGATACAGATGTATCTTAATCTCAAGCATATATTAACAATACTCATCTCTAGATTAACTGGTGACTTTAATTTTAATTTTTATGTTTATACTGAGAAATAAAATGTTTATGATTAAAAAAATAATTGCATGTGCAGATATTATCTCTCAAATAAGTGCTTAAACTCCCACTTGTTCTACTAACAGCACTGGTCTTGAGTCCAGATTGACATCTAATTCACAAGATTAGTAGTTTTACCTGGCACTGAGTATATCTAGCTTTAAGAAAGAAGACAGGAGAGGAAACAGCTACATGCAAAACACCACCAAAAAAGAGGCCTAGTGAATTCCAGGCAGTTTCCAATATTTTGATCATTTCGCATACAAGTTGTTTGTGGTCAGTATAGACAAGGCTCGCTGTATGTAGATAATTAGAGATCTCTTCAGCTTTTATATCTAGCTAGCCATGTGGCTCCTCCAAGGTATACAACTAGCACTCATCCTTTAGTGTTGCTCCTTCTTATCAATGCCAGCCACTCATTACTAAATACACATCTGGACAATGATGTACAGGTGTTTCATCTGATATCTCTTAAACAGATTCTCAGTCATCTTAAATCCAGTACATGTAAACACCTAACAACTTCTTGAGTTAATACTGCAAGGGAGATTCAAACCCTCACATATTCCTGAAGCCAGAGAAAAAGCCAGAGAACGAACTGCTTGTCCTTTCCTTCTGATATGTCATTAAAATCATTTGAAAAATCAAATTTCACTGTCTCCCACACATCCTGCATTTCAGGTATTCTGAGATATGATCGAATTCTGGAATCAACCTCCTGTGGCCAGGATATTTTTCGTATCACTCACTCTTTCAGGAATACTTTTCCATCTTCTCATTAGCTTGAACACTGGCCTTCAATCTAACTTTCTCTGTAAAACTACTCCACTAAACAGATTTCTTCTTACTCTGTCTCTATAGTTGTCTATTTATACTTTATGTCAGAGGCTAATTCATATTTTCATATTGGCATCATCATATAAACTGACAAATAGCTCCAACAATGTTTATTTTATAAATAATGAAATATAGCAGCAGAGATAAATATAAGCAATAATGTACATACACAATAAACAGTGATTTCAGAAGGATATTGATAGTTTTTCATGTAATTTCAAGTGTGCACACAAGCACAGGTTCACTTACACTCCTCTTCCCTCTGTCCTAGTTATGAGTTCTCAAAGAGTCATCAGAGTGATTGTGAAGGACGCATTACTTTCCAAGATTTCAAATTTGCTTAAGCACACATATCAAGCATACAATCAAAAATACAGAACAAAGCTAAACTAAAACACAATTGGCTTTCAATCTTAGGCTGTGGTTCTACAGTCTTTACTTGGCTAATGTTTCTACTTTGACAGGAATGAGCATTGCAATATTAGGGCCAGAGAGGGAATGTATTTAGCTGAGGTCTGGCGCATCAGTTAATGTAGCAGACAGTAGAGGGATCAGAAAGACTTTGTTATTGTTGTTTGCTTTTTGCCTTTGGCAAACATTCCAGTAGTAATAATAGTCATGCCATTTCTCCAAAAGAAATTTGTGATTATGGCTCATATTAGTTTGTATTAGCATCTACAGAGGACAGATCCCTGCCTGCCAGTGCTCATATACTCATAAACACAGTAGCAGCTGAGAGAAACCTTCTATTTGTTACTCAGTGATACTGCCTCCGGCAGAGTAGAAGCAAGTCTCTCTAGGGGAAAATGCGGATGTTACTGTTTTAATTTGCAATCCACATTTCTGTGGATGATGATGAGCTTTCAAATAACCTAGACAAAGCAGATCTCAGTTTAACAAGCTGAAAAAATATAAATGAGGAAAGCAAATACGAATATTTTTAGTTTTTCTCTGTAGTCATATAATTGAAAAATCAACTGCCTCCCAAAGCATCTTGCAAAGGTAACATCATAGATATAGGCACTGATTTAAAATGCTACCTAACCTGAGCCCTAATCCAAGTGATCTGATATTTATCCCAGTGCCATAAAGAACAGAAAGGTGAATACCAAGATGGCTGATATTTAAACATAATGAAGAAATATACATTTTAAAGAATACTCCAATTATAGCAGATGTTTCACATGATGTGGCTCATTTATAGTGTCTATTGACTCAAAGATGTAAGAGTGCTAAAATATTTTACCTTTAGAATACTAAACAGTATATGTATAAACTTTTATGTGCATATTACATATTTGTATTATATGCACACAATGCATGTTACACTAAACCAATTAGACCATAATATGAGATAGACACATTTCTAGGATAAAAATATATATCAAGAGACCATTAAGTCCATCATTCCAAATTCTACATTAAATAGTATTTGATACAATAAGAAAATGTGTTTGAATAAGGGACAAATCAGTATAGAATATGAGTTATAAAAACAAAATATTCCTCAATTAAAGCTTTGAGGTACATTTATTTGTTACAAAATAACTATGGCTTATTTATTATTACAAGAAGAGAAAGATACATGGAATAAGCCTCCAATTTTATTCCTGAAAAGTCACTCATTGTTCATTCGCAATGAGCAATGATAGATTCAGACATCAAATAAGTGCTTAATATTACTTGGCATGTACTCATAATCATCATAGGGGCAAAACTATTAGATGCATCACTTTCTCTACATTTACAGCTCAACAACCTGTGGTGAAGTTTGACAGCAGGCTCTCTATTCTGGAAATACACATTTGATCAATTTTGTCTTGAGAAAGCAGATTGTTTCCCTACTGAGAGAAAACATTTTCTACTGATACCTGTACAATATTTACATGACTTATCTTAATAAAAAATGCCCTTTTCAAGATGGTTGGTTCTTTCTTGGCTCTGTTTTAGGAAGAAATATTCCTCAGGTAAAAACCTTCTCGGTCTTTTCCCAGATTCCCTTCTTAGTTCAGGCATATTTTCAGGTAAAAAGGACAATTATTTAGCTTCTGTTAGTCTCTCTCCTTACAGTTATTCAGCTCGTCAAATGCAAAATCTCCCTGTTATTTTCCCAGCCACTTAAGCCTAGTAATAACTGCTTTTCAGTTAATGAGTTGGAGCTTCTTGGAAGATACCAAAGTTCTCCTTTGGTTGGCCATATGACACGAATTTTTTAATTTTCCTTAGCTGACTTTGTTCCTCATTTGAACTCAAATGTAGAAATCTATTGGTAAATGGTTGACTCTATGAATGTATATATATGTTGTCTGAGAACAAAAATGTGGTTCAGGGTTTGAATGAACAGAAAACAAACCTAGCTCCATCCTCTGTTTCTCTTGTATTGCAACAAATGTCATAGATTAAATTCAATCTAGATTAAACTTCTACTGAGCCTATCATTCTGCCCCCAGTGAACTCAGTGTCAGAGTTAAAAAAAAATCTAGGAAGCCCTGGTATAGGAGGGATCATGAGGCTAGCCAGCAAGCCTGCAAAGAGTGCCCTAAGTACAAGGGAAAGAAGGAAACTCCAGGCCACTTCCAGTTAGATATGTGGGAGGAAAGAAAGCCAGTTCCCTTCTTATTCCAAAGAATCAAGCACCCAGCCTATACAGAAACATTAGCTTGGAATTTGCTCCTGCAAGACACCAAAGTCAATATAGCAAAGGAAACAGAGCATAAAGCATAGGTATGCATATTTGCCACCCAAGGAATTTGGAAATCTTTATGAAAGTTTCATACACCATGAGCCTCTTAGAAATTTATATGCAGAGGCTTAGAACTTAAACATTCTGCAGAGAGTAAGAGGCAACACTTAAAGTGCTCCTCCTTTATGAAAACACTATTTCCCAAGTGAGAGGCAGAAGTATGTCAATAATAGAAATAGAAATAATTTTGTATGGCAATATTTATTCTTGAGATAATTTGGTAAAATTGAAGCATCTGGAGAAGGTAAAAGTTGAGGGAAGTAGAGATGGAACAATAGCAATAAAGAAAATCAACTTACTAATACTTTGCATTTTAAAGAGAATGTGCCAATGAACATTGGAGCCAACTGAGAAATGTCAGCAGCGAAAAGAGGACCCAAATAATTCTGTGTTGAAAAGCCAACTACTATGTGTTCAGATAGGAGTATCAGGGGAGGAGAAAACGCTGAGCAGAATGTGTTGCCCTACGCTCTTCTTTTCAAGCGTTAACCCAATTTCTGATTTCCCACATGTGTCAGTCAGGGTCCCATCAGGAGATAGAACTACATGAGTCACTTTAATCAGGGCCAGCTTCACATACACGTGACTAACGTACTCACATAGAGCCCCATGCTCAGGAGGGTCCCACAGATGGAGTTTAATGCTCTATGGTCACTGTATTAAAATTAAAATTCTTAATAATTTTACATCTGAAGTTGTGTTTTGTAAGTGAAGTCCTATGGAATGATAGAGTACATTCTAAGCTTCAGCTCACACATGACTCCACTCTTTGACACCTTCCCAGATTGGGTTCTCACCCACCTGTTCTTTCTCACTCTGGTGCCCAAACCCTGACTAGCCTCCCTCTCCCCAACCCTGCCCAATGACTGCTGCCACCCTCCACCCCAGCATGAAAGCAGGAGGGTTAGGGTTGGATGCATGTATTACATGGCTTCATGGAGCAGGGCTTGGGAGCAATCATGCCCTTCCTGGGCTGGCAGCAGCACAGCCTTTGATGTAGGCAGCAAGAGGGAGGCCCTGTCTGGATGAGGTGAGCCTCTTACCCACCCTTATCTAGATATCTAGTGTGTCCAAGCACTGAGGTTTAAAGATCCTTACGGGGCTACCTTTTTAAAGAATCCTTAGGGGGCATCCTTTCTTGTAGGCCTAAGATAAGACCTCTGCTGTGGGTCCAGTGTCAGGCCCATAAGAAAGGATGTTACCTGGTTTGACTTCCCCAGACTCCATATCTGGCTGATATGTACGACGTTAGTTCAGTAGCCAATGATAGGGAGATAGGGAACCCCAAAGCCATTAGGCTTATCCCTTTGCATTATGGGGCATGTCCTGGACCCTTGTGAGTAACACTATGCCTGAAAATGCTACTTAGCCAAACTCTATGCCTGGAGGTATCTTCTCTTCCTCCTTCCAGCCTTTGTGAGTTTAATTTAAGTCTATCCCTCTTGACCATTTGCAGACATTTTCCAGGAAAGAGCCACAAAATACAAATTGTGTAAAGTCAGATATTCCACAGATGAGTGAAATACTCTGATATCTACAGTTAAAACTGGCATTGCACAATATAAAGACTACCAGTAAAACTCATACTAATGTTTTACTTACATTGGCACTAAATAGCACTACCACTCGATAGAACTTTCTGCAATGATGGAAATATTCTTCCAAGTGGTTAGGAACCAACACATCATCTCAGCACCTTCCTTGCATTATGACTTCTGGACATTATAGATAACACTGGTTTCCTTCTTCACAAGCTCCTGTACCAGCATTTCCTATCTCGGACTATGCTTGTTTCCCATTGTGTATTCGTGGGTACTGACCTTTCTTGCCTCTTAGATGCATTTCTGCTCAGTCTCTGGGTTGTGACAAGGTGTGGAAAACAGAAAACAGAACAGAAACAAAATAAAAACAACTAAAACATGAGTGAAAATCTTAGCCATGAAGATGAGGAAGTGCGTCCATTTATGGGGGAAGTTTAGCCTGCATTATGAAAAGTTCCCATCTCCAACAGTTTTTCTGGATGTCTTAATCCTAATTTCATTCTTTCAAATACAGTCTCTTGTCATTTGTAATATTGTAATTGCATTTTACAATTTGAATGTCATTATTGCTAAAACCTACAAAGCAAATCAGAGGTTCCTTGGGACATTCTTAACTAATTGAAAACCTAGCCCCAGGAAATAAGCCCGTAAAATATGGATAAGCCACATTTCCTACACTCATGGAACTTGCAGTCTGGTCAGAAGTTTCAAAATACTAACACAAAGGTATTTTAGTTAGGAGAGACTTGATGCTGTAAATGAGCCCAGACAATTTATTTTGCTTTGCCATCTCACAGATTCAGAACTAGTCACTTAGGGGGAACACAGGCATGAGGAGGTTATGTACCTGAACTGAAGCTATGCCTCAGTTCATCCCAATGTGTCCTTAAAGAACAATTAATTCCAAGTTGCTTGCTGCTAGCATTCTAACTTCAAACCTGTACTTCATCAGCACCTGCTTATTCAAACCCTGTGGGTGACACTCTACTCATTCATTCTACCCCATGGTGTCAGTTCTTCTCTGAAATATATGTCACTTTCTATCTTCAAAAGTCAACTCTGTGCACAGCCACATTACCCTCCTTTTCCAAAATGTGTCACAGCACATGCCGCATCTCAAATGGTTAAATTAAACCCTGTTTCCTGCGTCAGACAGGAGAAGATAAGACAGTGCTCACTGGGGAAAAAAATTACCCTATTGAACCACACGTGCAGCTTCTGTTGGTGTTTGTGGGGGGCTGCACAAACACAAGAGATGAATGTAAGCCATGCCATTTCATGAGAAATCAGCTTTATTCTAACACAGAAATTCTACCTAGAGTCAAATATAACAATCAATTTTTCAGTGTGTTTATTCTCAAAAGAATTTTTTCAAAATAATATTTCATTACACCTTACTATTTCTGAAGATCTTATATAAATTAAATCTAGGGTTGTAAGTGAGATATCAATTAACATAAGAATCAATTTAATAGTAATTTAAAGAGCTAACTGTTATAATTTTTGCATAATGATGTGGCCTCTGGGCTTGAAGTCCTAATCATGTCTAATTAATTTAAAGGATGTTACTTTTCATTATCATTGAAATTTCTGACAGGTGATAAAACATTTAGGGTTGCCATCACAAACTTTTTACATCAGCTATACTGTAAGTTGACAAGCCATAGATCATCTCTCTGAAAATGGCTATTTAGGGGGAAAAAAAACCCCGTCAAGTATAGTTTAAAAATTATATCATGAAACTGCTGTTTTACCACAAAAAGCAAAGCAATACTGCTTACTAAAATAATAAAAGTGCTGACCTTTTATTTTCATGATCTCAGTAACGATAATCAATGTCATAGGAAATAATCAATTTCAATTTCAGAAAATAATCTTCATAAACTCTTGAGTTTATATAGTACCTATAGTGCCAGAAACATTAATATACTTTCCATTGTCAGCTCAAAAAAAAGCTTGATCTTCTGAGGCTCAGATAGCAAATAAATCTAACTGCAAGCGGATTAGCTAAAGGGCCTGTCACTTCCTTAAAATAGAACATTAAAATATCTACCATTAAAAGCATTCTCAGAAATGTAAAAAAATGTGAAGAAAATTATTATTTGGAGATTATGCATTTTATCCCTGTAGAAAAACCAAACCCAAAGCAGAGAAAGCAAAATAGATAAGTCTAAAGCAGATACACGGTAACATGCAATTCAAGCAATGACGGAAAGTAGAAGACTCCAGCCAGCCTGACCCCAAGATCTGTGCTACGGCACTGTTCTTTTAAAGGGAAAGAAAAGAATTATTTTAGAAATCCCAGGAGGGATTTTATGTAAGATAAGTACAGTCAGAAAACGGAGTGAGCAGTGAGTAGCTGTAATCTGAAGGTCAGTCTGCTGGGCAGCATTTGTTAGGCTGGAGGGAAGGAGAGACGAAGGAAGTCACACATGCGAGCAGCATGGAGAAGTGGCTAGAAACATGGACTTGGACTCTGGCTATGTGCTCCAGCTTTTTGAGCTATACAATGTGACTGAGGATAGCACCTACTCCAGTAGTTGTTAAGAAAATCAAATGAGTTAATACGGGTAAAGTACTTTAGAAGAGTGTCAGGCACATAGTCAATGATTGATATGGTTTGTATCTGTGTCCCCACCCAAATCTCATGTCGAATTGTAATCCCTGATGTTGGAGGTGGTGCTGGGTCAGGGGTGGGGGGTGATTGGATCATGGGAGCAGATTCTCCTGAATGGTTTAGCACCATCCCCCTTGGTGCTGTTCTCATGATACAGTTCTCACAAGATCTGGCTGTTCAAAAGCGTTTAGCCATGTGAAGTGCTTGCTCCCCCTTCTCCCTCCACTATGACTGTAAGACTCCTTACAATCTTGAAGTCTCCCCAGAAGCTGAGCAGATGCCAGCATCATGCTTCCTACACAGCCTGCAGAACCATGAGCCAATTAAACATCTTTTCTTTATAGACTACCCAGTCTCAAGAATTTATAGCAATGAGAGAACTGACTAATTCAATGCTCTACACAGGTTTAGTATTCTCATATCTTAGGTTAAGTATAGCCCAAGAACTTCTGGAGCTCTCAGCCTAAAGTCTGTAGTAAGCATATGCTCTAAAACTCTAGAGACAACACTTTCTTAACCTTGGGGTCAAATGTGATACAGGATAAATCTATTCTGTTACCTGAAGGATAATAGCAGCAACTATGATGGTGATGAAGCAAAAATACTGGACTGGAAGTCAAAAGATCATGGATCTCCTAGGTCTTCTTACTATAAATTTTAAGAGATAATAAAATGGTCAGGAGCTTTAGAGTAAATCAAAGCAAAATTTCTATGGTATTTTCACTACTTCTAGCTGTTTGACCTTGGACAAGGTATTTTACCTTTCTGATGTTCAGTTTCCTCATCCATGATATAGGGATCATGTCTTAGTCTATTTGTACTGCTATAACAAAACAACACAGACTAGGTAATTCATTTAAAAAAGAATATATTTCTTTGCAGGTCTGGAGGCTGGAAGGTCCAAGATCAAGGCACCAGCAGGTTTGGTATCTGATGAAGACCCGGTTTCTACTTCCATGACAGTGCCTTGTTGCTGCATCCTCTGGAGAGAGGAAACCATGTATTCACGTGGTGGAAGGAATGGAAAGACAGAAAAGGACTAAGCTAGTTCCCTCCAAGCCTTTTATAAGGCAGTTATCTATTCAGGAGGGTGAAGCCCTTATGTTTTCATTGCTTCCCAAAAGACCCCACTTCATAACACTACTATAATGGTGATAAGTTTCAACATACAAATTTTGAGGAACTTTCAGACCAGAGCACATAATACCTAATTCACATAGCTTTTGTGAATATACAAAATAAGTATATTAAACACTTAGCTGAGTGCCAGACTTGCCAATCATGAAATATTAATCTCATTCTTTTTCTCTTTTCTGAGCCTCAATTTTGTCATCTGTAAAATGGAATTGTTACTAACCAATGCAAGGTAATATTGACACAGGATTTTTCTAATTTCTCCACTGTTTTATTGAGACTTACATTGCTACACAAGATTTTTGTTAACTAATGCCACTTATCGGTCTTATGTCTTTTGCAGGAAGTGCATATTTACCCCGTAAAAATATGTTTGAAATAGCATAAGCCAGCAACTAAGCATAGGGCATCCTAGGGTTAGAAAATTCCAGAAAGCAACCTACAGTGAAAGATAGTTGTAATCATAATAGAAAATCTTGAGGGAGAGTCTTTTAGGGTTCACTTATATAAGAGGGCAATATTTTTCTTCTTAAGAGAATGAACATGCATATAACCTCTTCTATTGCAACAGGATATGTTCCCTGGAAAGATCAAGCAAAGGAAGCCATACAGAATATTCTCATCCAAATTACTACAAAGTGGAAGATTTGTAGAACAGCAGTTGAAGACCAAAAAATAAATAACAACATTATGTACAAGAAATCTGCTTCTAAGCAGTGCATGGTAGGTCAAGGCAGGGAATTTTTTCTTTGTTTTTAGAATTGGACTTTGAACAATTACATATAAAGTCTAGGCTGAGAATGTTTTCATAATTAACATTTTGCTCAGGATAACAAATGTCTGACCTGAGGCTCCTATAACCCCCTTCAGATCCCCTGGCAGAAAGTTTTATTTAACTGCGGTCTGTTTCCCATTGATTCCTGACCTGACCTCAAAATAATTCCTAATACAACATCCCAAGTAGCCACTACCATTCAGATGTGTTTGTCAAGCTAATAAACTCTCCTAACCAGGGGATGACCAGACCAGAGGGGACCAAAGTAGGGACTTAGAGTAGACAGTGGTAAGCCTGAAATCACATAGCTGGAAACCAGTACCTCTTTCCTCCTCTCTAGCTTTATTCGCATTTCTGTTACCTCCCTAACATTTTCAGGTTGCTGTGTTAGGCTATGCACCAAGCAGGTATTCAGCAGAAGAGGAGACTCAGTCGGTAAATCAGCCCAAGGTCATGCCACAGGCTATCAAGAGTCATTTGGAGAAAGAACTTCTACTTTCTAACCTACCCAGAAATGTTAATGAACTGACAATTGCATGAATTCAGGGCTGCAATGTTTCCTATTGCAATAGTCTCCTAAATTGTGGCTCTCAAAAGTTGCTGCATATAAAAGTTGTTATGGGAAGTTTAAAATGCCAAGGCCATACTACAGACTGATTAAATTCTAATTTCTGAGACTGGAATCCAGGCATGAGTATTTTTTAAGCCTTCCTAGGTGATTCCTATATACAGACAAGTTTGAGAACCAGTGATCTAAGTGGTTTCTTGCCTCTAATTTAGTATCCTCATGTTCTATCCTCCTCATTCCCCAGGAATGATGAAATTCACTTGTAAAATATCCTTCTAAAGCTCCCCATTGCCCACAGACTGCAAACCAACAGAATAACTTGGTCTGCTATATTAAAATACAGATTCTAGTCCCCACTTTGAACTTACTGAACCAGAGTGGTGGATTAGAGCAATGATTTGAATTTTTAATAGTCATACCAGATGATGTCAATGAATACTAAATTTGAAAACCTGTAATCTCCATGATAAAAGTCAATTCCAGGGTGAAAAGGTGCTTCATATCACAGCTCTTGCTTGTCTTTCCAGATCTGTTTTGCTGAACCTCCTCCACCTGCTTTCTTCCCAGCACCCTATGCTCTAACAATTCCAAATTTGCCTCTCAACTTGTTGCCCTCCACCTGGAATATCCTTAGGTAAATACTTATCTTAGCCTATTTTCTCATCTGTAAAATGGAGATTATAATATGCATCCTTGGAGTTGTCTGATGATTAACTGAAATAATGTATTTTAAAATGTCTAGCTGCAGGCCTGGTCCAAAGAAAATGCTTAGTGCTCATTCGTTCACTAATTCCAGAACTTGTAAAGTTAGAGAGTCTGGGCAGAGTTATGTTATATAATGCTAAAGAAGTATTGACTGCAGAGCCACTGCCTGAATCCAGGAATGACAATCCTACTACACTAGAGTAAGCATATTTGCAATATGAAAAAAAAAAGTGGGGGGAGAAATTGCCATATTCTTAGGATTTCACAGGCCACCCATCAAATGCACTAAAAAATAAAATAATCCCTCAAAAAATGGGATGCCTGATCTCCTTAGCTCCAAGGCAGCTTATTCAAGAGTGAAGTTTTAAGACTGAATAAATAAATGCCCATATTAAACACTAGGTTAAATTCAGTCTCTGGCCTAAAGGTCCTTGCAATCTAAAGGAAACAGCATACGAAGATGGATACATGCACAAGGAGGAATTTATAAAGTTATTTTTAAAGCTTTGTTATTTTCTCACTGTATCCAATACTCTTGACTGATAAACAGGAGGAAAAAATGGCAAGACATTTGCTTCCAGCCCCTATGCACCCCAAATATTTATTTAGTTTTCATCTGATACTTATTAACACTAATTTATTATGTCTTTTGTTTTACAGACCCATAATGAATCACTGAATTTCTTGTTAATAATAGTGATGATGATGATGATGATGAGAGCTGACAAGTTTTGAGTATTTACTAGGTACCAGGCATTTAGCTAAGTGTTTTAAATATGCTATTAATCTAGAGAACATCAGTTGGAAATAGCTATCTCAAATTTTCAGATAGGAAAAGTAAAACAAAGATAAGCTATTTAACTTGTCTAAGGTCCTTCTGTGTGATTTCTGCAGATCAAAGGTCTAAGTGATGTCTCTTTAGCCCTAAACTCCTAACTACACTCTTAACTACAATAAAATCTGTGTCACCTCTACTAATAATGGTTTAATTATTTTCTTTACAACAAAACCGCTTTAGGAATAGACAACTACCAGTCACTGGAGGAAATCACTTACATAACATGTGAAGACCCAACGTTTTTCAAAAGAGCATAGATCTGCTCACTGGCCTGACTGGCTTTACTTGGTGGTTACCAGCATACACCTGTTTAGGATTCTTCTGATATTAGAAGAAACTCCAAAGCTCTCCAACTACTCATTATATAGTCTCTTCCGAATAAATGCAGTTCTCATTACTCTTTTGAGCATACTCTTAAATTGAATTGAGATGTTGGTTTGGGGCTGCTCAAGGGCATTTTCATAGCTGGTGATAGCTTGATTTTTCTTCTTTCATAATGGACAAATAATTATATATAAAAATCTAAAAAATTGTGCAGACCTCTTTATAGCAAGAATATGAAATCTTGCTTCTTTTGTGTTGTGTTTTATGCCACTCTTCTCTGAGAAGCCCATCACCATAAAAATGGCTACTGAACTGGGAATCTTTTCAAACAAATTAACTTCAGAGTATTTTGTTTACACTTATGATTTATTCAAGATATTGTACTAGGAAGTGCAAGGTGACAGACAGGTGATATGGCATCTAAAGTAGCTTAAAATTTAGCAGAGAAATAAATGTTTATACAATTAACCATGTATAATTTGGTAACTTCTATAGTGGTGCTTGGAACAATGTCTATAATATTATAGACATTGTTCAAAGGAGGCAATTAATTTTTCCTAGGAATTTTTAGGATTATTTGTAATAACAAAAGAACACTTATAGAAGAGATAAAATCTGATTTCAAAAAATCAGTACGATTGTATCTTTTAAAGGTGGAAAAAAAAGCATTACAGGCAGGGGAATGGAGCACTTTAGGTTTACTCTGATGATCAAAGGATAAAATTAGAAACAATGGAAGATACTATACAAAAACAGGAAATCAAGAGAATTGACAGCATCATTACAGAGACTGATAGTTTGCCACTTGGTAGAACTGCTGCAGGGAAAATTCAAATATCAAATGAGTACTTGGACTAGAAAATTCATAATATTTGCAAACCTGACCTTTATTACTGGATGCTACACAGACAAAGGAATACGCAAAATCTCAAACTTCAAGGAAACACCCAATTTCATGACTCTTAGACTCATAATGTAGTAGAATAGACTCCAGCTTGGGAAAGATAACTTACCCAAATTATCACGACATGACTTCCCTGGACTCCTTATCATCCATTTCCTCAGGCAAGAAAACAAATACCAGCAGCAGAAAAACTAAGAATTCCTCAAGTAAGACCAACTTACATCAAAATAAAAATAAATCCCAAAAACTGAAAAAGAAAAAAATGATATAGTTGAGTACCAAGTTCTTCATGATTCTTATCATTTTTTTACCTGATTAAGGTTCATATTATATAAATTTAGACATGTTTTCTGTGGACACTGTAATATACACCATACACATGAGAAACCTCTTTGCTTTCATTTTTGTTATGATAGCTAAGGAATTGCCTACCTTCTCTTATCATTCAGGACTTGCAATCATTTAAAGAATCTAAATGCTTAGTTGATAGTGTGATATATTACTGTGTGTAATAAGGTTTATATCATTTTAGCAAAGGAAAGATCTTGAATCACTGAGTTTATAATCTGGCTGATACTCAAGGAGCAACATATGAGAGGTACTCACCTACAGACCACTCCCACCCCTTCATGTCAGAATACCAACTTCTCTGTGTAGTTTTGACTATAATTTATAATATTTGAGTTGTATGTGTTTCTAGAAGTCCTTTCAAAGTTCTTATTTATAGTCTGTTCTCATTATCTTTTCTCCCACTTGTTCTAGAACTATTTAGCTTATTCATGGTCCCATGTTTGTTTACTTATTGTTCTTCCAAATAGGAACAATTACATATTCATAATTTAGAAACATAGCCCTATACAAACTCTATTATTAAAAACAATAAAAATAAAACATATATTTATTCCTATTTGAATTACAACTATCTAATATTTTACACTTTATATTCTTTCTTGTATCAGTGTCATTAAGGATTTTTTTTTTGAAAGAAAGAAAAAGAGAGGAAAGAAAGTGAGAGTGAAAGAAAGAAAAAAAAGAATGTAAGAGAGAATGAAAGAGGAAGAGAAAGAGGGAGAGAGAACGAGATTCTTGTTCTATTGCCCAGGCTAGAATG
>CAUYLG010050376.1:0-13922 GCA_963573385.1 Cacajao melanocephalus
CATGGGAAGAAATGCCAGATATAGGTGAAGGGGAGGAAAGCAGCAAATCACACTGCCATGTGTGTACCTATGCAACAATCTTGCATGTTCTTCACATGTACCCCAAAACCTAAAATACAATAAAAATTAAAAAAAAAAAAAGAAATGGATTTCATCCTTATCCCTACCTTTGAATTAATCCCTTCCACTTCCACTTATGACTGAGAAGAGAAAATCAAAGGAAAAATAGAAGGGAACAGTAGTAAACATTCCAAAGTAAATTTTTTCATCTATAACAAAAATAAAAATAAAAAAGAAGAAAAAAGAATTAATAAATTATCTGCCACCCCCTCAATAAAACCCTCTGGTATTTATTATTATTTTATTTTTTTAATTGATTGTTTACTCCCTTTACACTGAGGCTTGTGCCAAGCACCAGAAATACCATGAAGAATAAAATATACTGAGAGGATGACTTCATAGAATTTATAGTCAGATAAAGGAGACAGTACTCAGGTAATTAAATGAACATGGAATGAAGATGCCTTGAAGAGTTGTAAAGGAAAAAATCAGAATGACAGTGCATTGCAGGGAAACGTAAGCCAACTTCTGAGATCAGGGAGACTTTCCTGAGAAAGGGACATTTAAGAAGAAACCTAAGGTGATCCTAAGGTTGAGATTATCCAGAAGAAAAGAGATTATATTTTTAGACAGAGAGAAAAGTATGTGCCAGTGCTCTGAGGTGGGAGCTTATCTTGTTTGTGAAACTAAAAGAAGGTCAGCAAGGCCCCAGCATAATCAATCATGAAGTGTGTCATGAAGGAAAGGCAGGGCCATGGGGTGCTTGTTAGACTTCTGCCTGTGTCCATAAGCAATTGCACTATTGGATAGAAAACAGCTCACAAATTCTTACATTAGCCTGTGAAAGGGAGATGAGGCCAATTTTCTATGGAATTCCATGCTTATCGATTTGCCTTTGATTCCATACGGGATTATTTTTTACATAGTGTGATTAACATGAAACAGTAACTAGAGGCTACAGACCAGCAGACACCACTAGTTTCAAGTAACTGTAAGTAAGTACCTACCAAGAACATCCAATTTCAAACAACTCTACAGAGACTCCCTTGTCAAGGTTAACATGTTGTGAGTCTGATGATTACTTATCTTCTATGACAGCTCAACAGCATTTGTCAGAGATAATCACTTCCTTCTCGAAATGCTTCTCTCGGCTCATAATACTTGGCCTTCCTGGTTTTCTTCCTTGTCAATAGCTACTATTCCAAGTCTGCTTGATGCTCCCTCTTCTCTGCTCCAACTCTCAATGTTGAAATGCATCTAAAGCTCAACCCTTTTCTCTTCCTATCTACGCACTCTTCCACTCAGTCCCATGATGTTAAATGCGCCTGTCTCCTAAATCTTTACCTCCAATTCTGACCTCTCATAGTTTCAGACTTAAATATATAACATGAAGTCTCCACGTGGATGCAATCTTTACACAGTCATCTCAAATGTAACATGGCCAAAGGGACCTTAATTTCCCTGATGTAGGGTAAGACCTAAAATTTCAAGTGCTACTCTGACATTTTTGAACCTCACAGGGCCTGAAAGGCCCATGTGTGAGTTCTCTTGCTGTAGTGAGATATGCCCCTACTCAGTAGGAAAAGTTCTCTGCCTAGCTAATTCTTCTGTCAGCTGTTGCACTCTGTCTACCCTGTCCTCAATCTAACAGATTTCACCTCCCTGCAAACACACACAATTATTCAAGCAAGGCAATCCAATACTTCTGCAGGAACCAGGGGACACCTCACCTTCCCGTTACTAACAAAGCCTGCCTCCCACAGCCCGTTCTGGTTCACTCAGCTCCTGAGTGTAACACTTGTGTGGCCCTTTACATCAGGCAGTGTGTTGTGACTGGATGATCTCATCTGTCTAGTGTCAGGTATTGTGTGCTTGAACAGCTCCTACAATTTCAGGCACAAGATTCTTCCTTCACCAATGAGATGAATAGGAAGTGGTCATAACACCCCCAAAACTAACCTTTCCTATGATCTGCATCTTAATACATGGTGCTATCATTCAACAAGTTGTTTAAGCAGACAAATTCTCATTGATTCTTATTTTTCTCTCTTACCCACATCTAATCAATCTGAAAGTCTTTTCAGCTCTGCCTCTAAAACAGAATCCCAAACTATCTGCTTCTCTCCATCTGCATTACCTTCTGTGTTTAGCTAATGTTATCTCTCACCAGTATTGCTATGAGGACCCCTAGCTGAACTGTCAGCCTTCGCTTTTACCATGAACAATTCACTATTCACACAAAAGACATTTTTTAAAACTCTAGCAGTTTTCTATTCCACTTAAGATATGAATTATTTCCCTGGCTTATAAAGTCAAATGACTTAATTCTGTCTGCCTTTGCCTTATGCTTCACATCACCCACTCATTTCAAGCACATTCAATTTCTCGTTGCCCTAGAACAGGATAAACTGATTCTCATCTTTGGCTTTTTGCACTAGCTATGTTTTCTGCCAGAAAAGAGCCTTCTTCTTATCTTGTTATGGCTAGTTAATTATTATCATTCAGATCTGTTAAAATGAGATCTCCTCTTAGATTAGTGTCCTTATCTACATCATATCACCTTTTAGTTTTCTTCATACATTTATTGCCATCTGTTATCTGTTTATTTCCTTACTCATTTACTTGATATTTGTGCCCTCTACCAGGCTGGAAACTGGGGAGGGAAGTGCCCTGTCTGGCTTTTTCACCTCTGCAATCTCCGTACCTACAGCCATGCTAGACACGTAATGGGAAATTAATAGACATGGCTAAAAGAACAAATAAATGAATTAAACAAAGTAATGCACTTATTAAAGCATAAATTTATGATTTTTATAGACCATTATTCAAATCTCATCAGCTATGTAATTTCTCTGAATCTTAATTTTCTTTTGTCTAATGGGAATAATAATTATTTCATGGAGATATTGGCAATTATACTAGATGTAATGAGTTTTAAATTTCTAAACCTCTCCTAGAATATAGTACCTACATAATAATATAAACTACTATCAAACAGTTCAGTTGACTTCTCAAAAAAAACCAGGAGACAACACAGAAGAGAAAAATAAAATTAAAATCATAAACTCCAATTTACTCAGACCCCTTAATTGCTAGACAGTTTTAAAAAAAAATGAACAGAAATTGCATGACTTCCTTGTCAGCTTCTAGTCAACATCTATTGGTTGAATTATAGCAAAAAAAAATCATCTATAAATAGGAAGCATGTAAAAGATAAAGTCTTCACAATTTATTTGACTAACCTGTAATCTTATCTCTCAAGTATATCTCTTAAACTATGCATGGGGCTCACTACAAGTGTGTAGAAATATACAAAAGTCATAGTACCATTTCTCATGTCAAAATGCTTAGCTTCACAGTGAAGCAAATTAATGCGCAATTTTAAAAAGCTGAAACACAATTTACCTGGCCTTACCCTTTTGAGCTGTTATATAAATGCTCTACCTTTTACATTATTGGAAAATAATAGTCTCTGATGGTTATATGTATTTCTCTAGTGCCAGTGATAATATTCCCATTGTCATTTCTAATTGTGTTTATTTGGATCTTCTCTCTTTTCTTCATTATTACTCTAGCTAGTGGCCTATTTTATTATTTTCTTCAAAAAACCAGATCCTGAATTTATTGATCTTTTGAATGATTTTTCATGTCTCAATTTTCTTCAGTTCAGCTCTGATTTTGGCTATTTCTTGTCTCCTGCTAGCTTTGGGACTGGTTTGCTCTTGGTTCTCTAGTTCTTTTAGTTGTGATGTTAGCTTGTTAAATTGAGATCTTTCTAACTTTTATGTATGGGCATTTAGTGCTATAAATTTCTCTCTTAACACTGCCTTAGCTGGGTCCCAGATATTCTGGTAGGTTATATCTTTTTTCTCATTAGGTTCAAAGAACTTCTTAATTTCTGCCTTAATTTCATTATTTATCCAAAAGACATTCAGGAGCAGATTTTTAATTTCCATGTAATTGTATGGTTTTGAGCAATTTTTTTAGTCTTGATTTCTAATGTTATTGATTTGTGGTCCAAAAGAATGGTTGGTATGATATTAGTTCTTTTTCACTTGCCAAGGATTGTTCTATGTCTGGTTGTATGGTCGATTTTAGAGTATGTGCCTTGTGATGATGAGAGAAATGTATATTGTGTTGTTTTGGAGTGGAAAGTTCTATAGGTATCTGTCAGGTCCATTTGATCCAGTTAAGGTCCTGAATGAGTTAAGGTCCTGAATGTCTTTGTTAATTTTCTGCCTTGATGATCTGTCTAGTCAGTGAGGTGTTGAAGTCTCCCACTAGTATTGTGTGGGAGTCTAAGTCTCTTTGAAGGTCTCTCAGAATTTGCTTTGTGAATTTGGGTGTGCCTATGTTGGGTGAACATATATTTAGGACAGTTAGATCTTCTTGTTGAATCGAGCCCTTTACCATTATGTAATGCCCTTTTTGTCTCTTTTGATCTTCATTGGTTTTAAACCAACAGACTTTAAGTTGTTTCATCTGAAATTAGGATTGTAACCTCTGTTTTTTTTTTTTTTTCTGTTTTCCATTTGTTTGGAGATTTTCCTTCATCTATTTTAAACCTATGGGTGTCATTACATGTGAGATGGGTCTTCTGAAGACAGCATGCCATTGGGTGTTGGTTATTTATCCAGCTTGTTACTCTGTGCCTTTTAATTGTGGCATTTAGCCCACTTACGTTCAATAACATGTATCTAATAAACTTTTGTTAACAAGAAGATTAATTTTATTATCAGACATTATTTTTTCCATGGACTTATGTCTAATAATTAAACAAAACATTTATCAGAAATAGGTATTGAGCATTTTCTCCAAAATTATTTCCCTTTACACTGTCTCCAATGTATAACATAGAATATATGATAATAGAAAGTGCTCGATGACTTTAGTTTATAAGAGTATGTCAAGTCCAACAACTTATCATTAAAAATAAAATTAAACATTTGACTCAAGACTTTAAGTAACATTTAAAAGTCACTGCTATAAACTTACTTTTCTGTGTGAGATTTGAAATGCTATAAAGTACTCCACTGTACGTATATGTCATACTTTTATCTATGGTTTATGAGAATTGAGGTATTTTAATGTTGGACTATTACCTGCAGTGATGCTATGAAACAGTCTTATATTAGGTTTTAGATGCATCAATCATAGTGTTGTTGGAAATATGCATGTTCAGCTTTAGTAGAAATTGCCAGTTTTCAAAAGTGGTTGCAATAATTTACACTTCCACTAACAGCATATGAAATTCCATTTGCTCCACATCTTCAATGACTTTTGTATTGCTGTAATCTTCCATCTTAGCCATCTTACCAGGTGTGTAAAAGGTTACATTGTTGTTTAAATTCATATTTTACTGATGATGAAAGCTGAGCACCTTTTAAAATTGCTCACCTTTCAAAACATGTATTGCACTTTAAGGTTGATCACCTTTTTAAACACTTATTTTACAAGATTACTCATTTTTAAAAACACTTATTACAGCTATCGAATTTGATGATCAATGTTGAACACGTTTTAAAACACTTATTGGCGATTTGGAGCTATTCTTTAATGAGCACTTATTTAAGATTTTTGCCCATTTTAAAAATTGGATTACTTGTTTCTTCTAATTGATACATAGGATATTTGTATATTTTAAGTATGAATGTTTTATCAGTTATGTGCATTTGAGTATAGTCTTCCACTATGTCACCTGAATTTTCTGACATTTGAGTTGATTTTGATGAATAATAGTTCTCAATTTTAATATAGTACAATTTACCATCTTTTCCTTTATGGTTAGTATTATGTCCTCGAAATAAACAATTGCCTATCCAAAACCCATGAAGATATTCTCACTGGATTTCTTTTAGAATATTTATTATTTTACTTTTGACATGTAGACCTACATTCTGTACAAAATAATCTCTGTGTCTAATGTGAGCTAGGTATCAAGATTCATTTTTTTCACATCTTTAATTGCTTGTACATCATTTATTTGAAAGACCAGCTTTTCTCTCACTGAATTGAAGTGGCATTTTTGTTTTAAGTCACATGGCAGTTTGAAGATGTGCAGGTGTTTTTCTGGATGTTGTGTTAGTACGTTGGTTTGTTTGTATTTCATTATCACAATGTCTTGATTACTGTAACTCTAAAGTACTAATGTGTTGGTGAAACTGTTCCAACTCTTTTCTTTTTCCTCTTAAAGACTGTCTTGACCATTCTAAGCTGTACAAAGTTTTGAATTAGCTTTGCATTTTCAACAAGAAAATCTGTTCAACTTTGAATGAGATTGCATCGAATGTAAGAATAAATTTGAGGAAAGTTGACATCTGAACAATATCAAGTTTTTAATTCACAAACACTGTATATATGTCCATTTACTTAGCTTTTCTCCTATTTTCCACAATAATGACTGATAAGTTTTCTGTGCAGAAGTAAATTTTTCATAATACTCCATTTCAGATGTCACGTTAATAATATGAATTTTTTATTTTATCCTATTTCCTTTGATATATAGAAACACAATTGATACATGTATGTTGATCTTTGAATCTGGATGACTTGCTTCTTCATTCATCTATTCTGAAAACGTGTCCACAGATTCTCTAGGGTATTCCACAAACAGCATCAGTCATCTGCAAACCATGACAATTTTATTTCTTCCTTTCCAATTCTTTAACATTTCATTTTTTCTTAACTTTTTCTTTCTCCATGTCTTCTTTCTTTACCTTCAAATATCCAATAGACAAATAAAGATTGCATATATTAGAGTTGTACAACATGATGATTTCATATATATATATATATATATAATGTACTGATTATCACAATCAAATAATGCATTCATCAGCACTCATGTTGTACAAGAGATTCCTCAAACTTAATTATCTTATAATGAAAAGCTTGTACCTTTAATAAACTTCTCACCTTTTTCCACACTTGCTAGCCCCAGACAACCACCATACACCACTCTCTGTTTCTACAAGTTAGACTTTCATAGATTCCATATATAAGTGAAATCATTCAAAATTTGCCTTTCTTTGCCTGGCTAATTTTACATAACACAATGTCTTGCAGGTTTATCTATGTTGTCACAAGTAGCAGAATTTTCTTCCTTTTTATGGCTGAATAATATTCCAATGTATATGCCACATTTTCTTTATCCATACATTTAATGATGAACACTTTGGTTGTTTCTATATATTAGCTATTGTAGATAAGGCTGTAATAAACATGAAGGTGTAGATATATCTTCAAGATACTGACTTATTTTAAATATAAACTCAGAGGGGATTTCTAAATCATGTAATAGTTCTATTTTTAATTTTTTAAGGAACCTCCATACCAGTTTCCATAATAGCTGTACTAATTTGCATTCCCGCCACAAACATATGAAGGTTCCTTTTTCTCCACACCTTTGCCAACACTTATTATCTCCTGACATTTTTATATTAGCCATCCAATAGGTATAAGATGATATCTAATTGTGTTTCTCATTTTAATGTTTCTGATTATTAATTATGTTTAGCATCTTTTCATATACCTGTTAGCCATTTGTATGCTTTGGGAAAATGTCTGTTCATTTATCCTATGTTGATTTTTTATAAGGTTGTTTGTTTTCTTGAGTTGTGTTAGCTTCTTACACATTTTGGAGATTAATTCCCCCTTATAACATACACAGTTTGCAAATATTTTCTCCCATCTTTCAGATTGCCTTTCTACTTTATTGTTTTCTTTGTTATGCAGAAGCCTGTTAGTTTGATGTAGTCCCACTTGTTTACTTTTGCTTTTGATATTCTGTATTTGGGGTATCATATTTTAAAAAATCATTAATAAGACAAATATCAGAAGGCTTTTTTTCCATATTTTCTTCCAGGAGTTTTTTGGTTTCAGGTCTTACATTTAGATCTTTTATCCCTTTTGAGTTGATTTTTGTATATGCTATTAGATAAAGGTTCAATTTTATTATTTTGCATATGGATATTCAGATTTTTCTTTGTCATTTATTGAAGAGATTTTCCTTTCTTTGTTGTGGATTTTTGGCACCCTCATTAAAGTCAGATGACCATATATGCATGGGTTTATTTCTGAGCTCTCCTTTCTGTTCCATTAGTTTATGTGTCTGCTTATAAGCCAGTACGATACAGCTTTGATTTCTATAGCTTTGTAATATAGTTTGAAATTTGAAATTTGAGAGTGTAATGTCTGCAGCTTTGCTCTTCTTTCACAAGATTGCTTTGGCTATTTGGAATCTTTTGTGGTTCCATGTGGATTTAAGGATTGTATTTCTATTTCTATGAAAAATGGCATTGGAATATTGATAAGAATTGCATTGATTTGTAGGTCACCTTGGGTAATATGGACATTTTAATAATATTAACTCTTCTCATTCATGAATATTAAGTATCTTTCCATTTATTTGTATCTTCTTCAATTTCTTGTATCAATATCTTATAGTTTTCAGTGTACAGACCATTCAGCTCCTTCCCTAAATTCACTCTTAAGTATTTTATTCTTTTTCATGTTTTGTAAATGAGATCATTTGCTTAACTTCTTTTTCAAATAGTTCATTATTAGTGTATAGATATGCAACTTATTTTTTATATTAATTTTGTATCCTGAATATCAAAACCAAATTAACATGCTACAATAAAAAAAATTACAGGCCAAAATCCCTAATGCACATAAATGCAAAAGACCCCCAACAAAATATTATCAAAAGCAAATTCAACAGCATACTTAAATGATCATACACCATGATTAAGTGATATTTATCCCTGAGATGCAAGGATGGTTCAACATCACAAATCAATAAATGTGGCAAACCAATAAATTGACAGAATGAAAGACAAAAAACATACGATCATCTCAATAAATGCAGAAAAAAATAATTTGACAAACTTCAACATTATTTTATAATTTAAAAAAACTCTCAATAAATTAGGTACAGAAGGAATGGACTACAAAACAATAAATGCTATTTTTGACAAGCCTTCAGCTAACATCATACTCAATGATGAAAAGCTAAGAGCTTTTCCTCTAAGATCAAAAACAAAACAAGGGTACCCACTTTCAGCATTTCTATTCAGCACAATACTAAAGGACCTAACTAGAGCAATTAGACAAGGAAAAGAAACAAAAGGTGACCAAATAGGAAAGTAAGAAGTTAAATTGCCCTGTTTGCAGATGACATAATCTTACATACAGAAAACCCTAAAAATCCCACCAAAAAAAACTTAGAATAAACAATTTTTTTGCTATTTTTTACTAAGAATTCTAGTAAAATACTGACTAGAACTACAATACATACAACATACAAAATATTTGTTAATTGCTTGTTTATGTTACAGATAAAGCTTCTGGTCAACAGTAGGCTATTAGTGATTATGTTTTGGGGGAGTCAAAAGTCATATATGAATTTTTAACTGTGCAAGGGGTTGATGCCCTGACCTCCACATTGTTCAAGAGTCAACTACAATGATAGTGAATGATTGTTTTGCTCCCATTTCAGAAGGGAAGGTTATAATCATCATTGAACATACTGTATAGGACCCTTGTGATTATATTTCACCTACTAAGCTAATTATTCATTAGCTTATAGTATATATGGTTATTATCAGTTCTTCTCATGGTTAGCCTAAAAATTACAGTATCCATCCTTGACTTATTAATGTAGTATTTCCAGAGAACACAGAGATCTTACTTTTATTTACCCCAAAGCTGAATTTGGTAATGAAACCTAGGAACTTCTGATGGCTGAGGAAGAGCAAAATCCCAACTTGACAATCACAGATGACTGCTAACGCAGACACAACCACAAAGGCAGAAATCTGATTGCAAGGAACCTGTACTCCCTGACCTGAATACTGCAAAAAGATAGGGATTGGGGCCCTTAAGTATACTACTCTGCATCCAGGAGTTACAACTCACTAACACTCTCAACTATGACTTTTCTGGTGCCCCATTCAGATGTTTTATATGATGCATGTGGTTTTTACTTGCTCTGTGGCCTTGGACAAGCCACTCTAAGACCTTCATGATAAAATTTCTATCCTCACAATGACACTTTAAATCCTTAATAAAGTCTTATATTTTAAAGCACGCAAACACACACACACACACACACACACACACACACAAAGGGACATTTACCCCACTCTTGCTTTTGTGCTTTTGTCGTCATGCATGGCATTTCTTTTTTTTTTGTTTTTCTTTTTGTTTTCACTGTCATACAGATATTTATGATTAAAACAGAATCAGAGTCTGACCTTCCTGACTTGAGGTACAGGTTTTTGGGTTTTTTAATTTGTGTTTTATGTGATTTTTTAAAAATTTGTGTTTTTAATTGACAAACAAAAATTGCATACACATGTACTTCCTGATTTATAATGGGGATACATCCCAAGAAACCTATTGTAAGTCAAAAATGCCCTTTTTTTAATAACTATTTACCAAACATCATAGCTTAGTCCAGCCTACGTTAAACATTCTTGAAACAATTACATTAGCCTACAGTTAAGCAAAATCATCTAATACATAGCCTATTTTCTAATAAAGTTATTAGAAAGGACTTTTATTCAAAATTCAAAATATGATTACTACTTAATGTTTATTGCTTTCACATCATCATAAAGTTGAAAAATTACAGGTTAAACCATCTTAAGTCAAGGAACATTGGTATATCATAATGGTGTACATGATGTTTGGAATATGTATACTTTAATAGCTATATCAGGCTAATTAACATATGAATTACCTCACATACTTATCATTTATTTGTGGTGAGTGCATATAAAATCTACTCTTTTAGCAATTTTCAAGTATACAATACACTATTGGAGAAGGGTTTCCAGCTAAGTTAGTTTTCTTTCTGAACAGACATTTCCCATGAATAAGTGCAGAAATTCCCTGTGAACAGGGGAAGCAGTAATGCTGACAACAAAATTCAGATGGGAATTTATAATAAAAAAGGGCTCATGGTTGACTACTTTGGCCTATACTTCCATAATCTCTCACAAAAAATAAGTTGTTGTCCTCTGGAGTATTTTGATGTAAAATTTTAGGAACACTTGATAACCTGTAAAAGTTGTAGACTTGAGGGCTTAAAAGATCTGTATCCAAAATCATGTATTCTATAGAAGTTTACTTCTATAATGGCTCCAGGTTTATTTTTCCTTACTTGTGTGGTAAATATTGTAATACACATCTACCTCACAAAGGTGTTGTGAGAATTCAATGATATATTATTTATAAAGAAAGCAAGTATTGATTAGCTTCCTTCTGTCCCAGTGATAGATCACAACTAGAGATTATGAAGAGGGCATGGTCACCAGGTCATTTTGGAGGACAGAGTAAAATAAGGAAGGTGATGGGGTAAAGAGCAATCGCCGGCTATATATTGTCTATTTTTGTTTTTTCACTTACCATTTACATTTATGCCTTCTACATACAACATATTATAAGCAACCTGAGTCCAATGACTATACCATTTAATTTTGGTATCCTTCACTGCACGTAGCTTAGAGGAAATAATCACAGCTTATTATTGATTAATTTATTTATTATTAATTAATTAATATATGAATGGTGAATAGATGATTAGCATCCCAAGAAATGGGATTTTATTAATTCCAGGCAACTAGAAAAGTTTTTAACTGCAGGGAAATGTTGATATGGGCAACAATTTCAATGCAACCTCTGCATCCTAGTTCAAGCAATTCTCTTGCCTCAGCCTCCTGAGTAGCTGGGACTACAGGCATGCGTCACCATGCCCAGCTATTTTTTGTATTTTTAGTAGAGATAGGGTTCCGCCATGTTAGCCAGGCTAGTCACAAACTCCTGACCTCAGGCAATCTGCCCACCTCAGCATCCCAAAGTGCTGGGATTACCGGCATGACCCACCATGCCTGTCCCAAAAAGTCTTTATATTTAATTTTTAAAAAAAGATATTGCCACGTTTGAGAGGGCAAAATGATTCATTTTAGAAATGTGACTAGTACTAGATCACAAATAACATATGTATAAAAAAACTTGCCTTTGTGGTAGTAACTGGGGCAGTTGGAATAAAGAAAGCGGAGAAAATAATCAGCTGTTGAAGCTTTTATCACCACTTTGTTCAAACATACACTAGAACAATTTTGAATGGTGTTAATTTTCAACTTAAACCTGTAATATAATATCCCAAGAATTGTTAGAGAAAGACTGAATAAATATATATGAGAAAGAGCTCTGTAAATTAATTATATTATATATTAGAGAAAGAGCTTAATATTCCAATGTAACATATGATCCAGGTATACTTCTCTCCTAGAAGGAAATGCAATTCAAGAGGCAAATAAATACTTGATTTCTTTTTTAGTGGGTTGGGTGGGCTAGCCTACACTAACTTTCAAAAAAATCAACTTTTGACCAAACTTCTGCAAAGAAGTTTTAGATTTTGACTCAGGATGTGCATGCTAATGTATTCATTTTAACAGCAGCCTCTCTATACGTCCCATAACTTAACCTTATGGGAAAACACTTCCTACCACTAAGGGCATCCACTTGATTACTGATACTTTGATCATGGAGCTTTGGGCATACCACTTCATAGAAATCTGAAGAACAATTATGTTTTTCAAAAAGAGTTTTGAATAATGTTAGGATAGATTGCATATATGACTATGAATTCTTTGCTTCCCATTGAGGGACTGTATTAGAGGAACTTCCAGGGTCTGCTAGGGGCTTTGTTTCAAACGCAGGAATTTTCCTGCCTCTGGTCAGCTATGGGCTTTGTTTCCAGTTTTCCCACCTCTGGCTCTTAGGGACTTTGTTCAACGGCAGGGACTTTTCCTGCTTCTGACCCCTGGAAGGGGAGGCTCAGTGACTCAGGGTTTTAAAACAGTAACCAATCCAGTAAAGGATTCAAAGATCAATTAATCCAGAGAAAGGTTGAAAAAACCCCTCTCACTGGACAAGAACAAGAAGGGAGGAAATAACTCAGGGGTAAAAACTCCAGCTGCCCAATCCTGCAGCAGCACCCCCTCTGAGTCCCCTTCCATGTCATGGAAGCTGTCCTTTCACTCTGCCTAATAAACCACACTACTGCACACTCTTCGGGTCCACGAATTCTGTTTAAGCTGTAACACTCACCACAACACTGAGGCCCCCTTCCCCGTTCTGGGTTGGTGAAGCCAAGAACCTAAGTTCTGGAAAATCTGGTTGCAGCTGATCCGGTTACACCATCAAAGGAAAGAGTCCCTTTATTCAGCCTTTGAGTCTTGATTACTCATGTGATTTGCTTGACCCGATGTAACATTAATAAGTGTAATGCAAGCAGAGGCTTGCTAATAACTCAGTTCTTTCTAATACTTAGAACAAGAATGGTGCATGCCGTATTTCTGCATTTATAACTCATATAGAGAGATGTGTGGCCCAGTCGCTCCTCTGTCACTTCAGGCAAAAATCAGACATGGGACTGAGGCCATCCAGGACCAGCCAGCCCTAGCCAACACACCAGCTGACCACAGATGTATGAGTAAGCTTGAGCCCAGCCAATACCAGCCTAGAATAGAACTGCTCAGCAGCAATAAAAATTAAATAAATTGTTACTTTAGAGCTATTTGGAAGTGTATTTTTGTGCAGCAAACATTTAATAGCAGATAAAGTGTTGATTCTTTATCTTTGTTTTATTGATGTTTTAAGGAAATCACTTCTATTAAAAGGAAATACCTGGTGTTTGCCATGTTGATTTCAAGTTTAGCCTAAAGCTGCTTCTGTACAACCCCCACCCCAAAACACTTCAAATTGTCCCACCTTTCTTGACAGAACCAGGTATATCTTAAATGAACTTGATTGATGTCTCATGTCTCCTTAAAATGTGTAAAACCAAACTG